>JANJGN010004492.1:0-32794 GCA_026770705.1 Isurus oxyrinchus | reverse complement strand
GCCTCAGTTTCAGTCTGTTTGCCTCTGATTCAGTCTGTTTGCCTCTGTTTAAGTCTGTTTGCCTCTGTTTCAATCTGTTTGCCTCTGTTTCACTCTGTTTGCCTCTGTTTCACTCTGTTTGCCTCTGTTTCACTCTGTTTGCCTCTGTTTCACTCTGTTTGCCTCTATTTCACTCTGTATCACTCTGTTTGCCTCAGTTTCACTCTGTTTGCCTCTGTTTCACACTGCCTCTGTTTCAGTCTGCTTGCCTCTCTTTCAATCTGTTTGCCTCTGTTTCACTCTTCTTGCTTCCGTTTCACTCTTTATGCATCTGTTTAACTCTTTTTAACTCTGTTTGCCTCCGTTACACTCTTTTTGCCTCTGTTTGCCTCTGTTTAAGTCTGTTTGCCTCTGTTTTAGTCTGTCTGCCTCAGTTTCAGTCTGTTTGCCTCTGATTCAGTATGTTTGCCTCTGTTTAAGTCTGTTTGCCTCTGTTTCACTCTGTTTGCCTCTGTTTCACTTTGTTTGCCTCTGTTTCACTCTGTTTCACTCTGTTTGCCTCTGTTTCACTCAGTTTGCCTCTGTTTCACTCTGTTTGCCTCTTGTTTCACCTGTTTGTCTCTGTTTCACTCTGTTTGCCTCTGTTTCACACTGTTTGCCTCTGTTTCACTCTGTTTGCCTCTGCTTCACTCTGGTTGCCTCTGTTTCACTCTGGTTGCCTCTGTTTCACTCTGTTTGCCTCTGTTCAACTCTGTTTGCATGTGTTTCACTCTGTCTGCCTCAGTTTCACTCTGTTTGCCACTGTTTCACTCTGTTTGCCTCTGCGTCTCTCTGTTTGCCTCTGTTTCATTCTGTTTGCCTCTGTTTCTCTCGGTTTGCCTCTGTTTCACTCTGTTTGCCTCTGTTTCACTCTGTTTCACTCTGTTTGCCTCTGTTTCACTCTGTTTGCCTCTGTTTCACTCTGTTTGCCTCTTGTTTCACCTGTTTGTCTCTGTTTCACTCTGTTTGCCTCTGTTTCACACTGTTTGCCTCTGTTTCACTCTGTTTGCATCTGCTTCACTCTGGTTGCCTCTGTTTCACTCTGGTTGCCTCTGTTTCACTCTGTTTGCCTCTGTTCAACTCTGTTTGCATGTGTTTCACTCTGTCTGCCTCAGTTTCACTCTGTTTGCCACTGTTTCACTCTGTTTGCCTCTGTTTCAGTCTGTTTGCCTCTGTTTCATTCTGTATGCCTCTGTTTCTCTCGGTTTGCCTCTGTTTCACTCTGTTTGCCTCTGTTTCACTCTGTTTGCCTCTGTTTCACTCTGTTTGCCTCTGCTTCACTCTGTTTGCCTCTGTTTCATTCTGTTTGCCTCTGTTTCACTCGGTTTGCCTCTGTTTCACTCTGTTTGCCTCTATTTCACTCTGTATCACTCGGTTTGCCTCTGTTTCACTCTGTTTGCCTCTGTTTCACTCTGTTTGCCTCTGTTTCAGTCTGCTTGCCTCTCTTTCACTCTGTTTGCCTCTGTTTCACTCTTCTTGCTTCTGTTTCACTCTTTATGCATCTGTTTAACTCTTTTTAACTCTGTTTGCCTCCGTTACACTCTTTTTGCCTCTGTTTGCCTCTGTTTAAGTCTGTTTGCCTCTGTTTTAGTCTGTCTGCCTCAGTTTCAGTCTGCTTGCCTCTGATTCAGTATGTTTGCCTCTGTTTAAGTCTGTTTGCCTCTGTTTCACTCTGTTTGCCTCTGTTTCACTCTGTTTGCCTCTGTTTCACTCTGTTTCACTCTGTTTGCCTCTGTTTCACTCTGTTTGCCTCTGTTTCACTCTGTTTGCCTCTTGTTTCACCTGTTTGTCTCTGTTTCACTCTGTTTGCCTCTGTTTCACACTGTTTTACTCTGTTTCACTCTGTTTGCCTCTGCTTCACTCTGGTTGCCTCTGTTTCACTCTGTTTGCCTCTGTTCAACTCTGTTTGCATGTGTTTCACTCTGTCTGCCTCAGTTTCACTCTGTTTGCCACTGTTTCACTCTGTTTGCCTCTGCGTCTCTCTGTTTGCCTCTGTTTCATTCTGTTTGCCTCTGTTTCTCTCGGTTTGCCTCTGTTTCACTCTGTTTGCCTCTGTTTCACTCTGTTTCACTCTGTTTGCCTCTGTTTCACTCTGTTTGCCTCTGTTTCACTCTGTTTGCCTCTTGTTTCACCTGTTTGTCTCTGTTTCACTCTGTTTGCCTCTGTTTCACACTGTTTGCCTCTGTTTCACTCTGTTTGCATCTGCTTCACTCTGGTTGCCTCTGTTTCACTCTGGTTGCCTCTGTTTCACTCTGTTTGCCTCTGTTCAACTCTGTTTGCATGTGTTTCACTCTGTCTGCCTCAGTTTCACTCTGTTTGCCACTGTTTCACTCTGTTTGCCTCTGTTTCAGTCTGTTTGCCTCTGTTTCATTCTGTATGCCTCTGTTTCTCTCGGTTTGCCTCTGTTTCACTCTGTTTGCCTCTGTTTCACTCTGTTTGCCTCTGTTTCACTCTGTTTGCCTCTGCTTCACTCTGTTTGCCTCTGTTTCATTCTGTTTGCCTCTGTTTCACTCGGTTTGCCTCTGTTTCACTCTGTTTGCCTCTATTTCACTCTGTATCACTCGGTTTGCCTCTGTTTCACTCTGTTTGCCTCTGTTTCACTCTGTTTGCCTCTGTTTCAGTCTGCTTGCCTCTCTTTCACTCTGTTTGCCTCTGTTTCACTCTTCTTGCTTCTGTTTCACTCTTTATGCATCTGTTTAACTCTTTTTAACTCTGTTTGCCTCCGTTACACTCTTTTTGCCTCTGTTTGCCTCTGTTTAAGTCTGTTTGCCTCTGTTTTAGTCTGTCTGCCTCAGTTTCAGTCTGCTTGCCTCTGATTCAGTATGTTTGCCTCTGTTTAAGTCTGTTTGCCTCTGTTTCACTCTGTTTGCCTCTGTTTCACTCTGTTTGCCTCTGTTTCACTCTGTTTCACTCTGTTTGCCTCTGTTTCACTCTGTTTGCCTCTGTTTCACTCTGTTTGCCTCTTGTTTCACCTGTTTGTCTCTGTTTCACTCTGTTTGCCTCTGTTTCACACTGTTTTACTCTGTTTCACTCTGTTTGCCTCTGCTTCACTCTGGTTGCCTCTGTTTCACTCTGGTTGCCTCTGTTCAACTCTGTTTGCATGTGTTTCACTCTGTCTGCCTCAGTTTCACTCTGTTTGCCACTGTTTCACTCTGTTTGCCTCTGCGTCTCTCTGTTTGCCTCTGTTTCATTCTGTTTGCCTCTGTTTCTCTCGGTTTGCCTCTGTTTCACTCTGTTTGCCTCTGTTTCACTCTGTTTGCCTCTGTTTCACTCTGTTTGCCTCTGTTTCACACTGTTTGCCTTTGTTTCGCTCTGTTTGCCTCTCTTTCACTCTGGTTGCCTCTGTTTCACTCTGTTTGCATCTGTTTCACTCTTTTTGCCTCTGTTTGCCTCTATTTAAGTCTGTTTGCCTCTGTTTCAGTCTGTTTGCCTCTTTTTCAGTCTGTTTGCCTCTGTTTCAGTCTGTTTGCCTCTGTTTCATTCTGTTTGCCTCTGTTCCACTCTTTTGCCTCTGTTTCACTCTTTATGCCTCTGTTTAACTCTGTTTAACTCTGTTTGCCTCCGTTTCACTCTGTTTGCCTCTGTTTCACTCTGTTTGCCTCTGTTTCACTGTGTTTGCCTCTGTTTCACTCTGTTTGCCTCTGTTTCACTCTTTTTGCCTCTGTTTTAGTCTGTTTGCCTCTGTTTAAGTCTGTCTGCCTCAGTTTCAGTCTGTTTGCCTCTGTTTCACTCTGTTTGCCTCTGTTCCACTCTGTTTGCCTGTGTTTCACTCTGTCTGCCTCAGTTTCACTCTGTTTGCCTCTGTTTCACTCTGTTTGCCTCTGCTTCACTCTGTTTGCCTCTGTTTCATTCTGTTTGCCTCTGTTTCACTCGGTTTGCCTCTGTTTCACTCTGTTTGCCTCTATTTCACTCTGTATCACTCTGTTTGCCTCTGTTTCACTCTGTTTGCCTCTGTTTCACACTGTTTGCCTCTGTTTCACTTTGTTTGCCTCTGTTTCACTCTGCTTCACTCTGTTTGCCTCTGTTTCACTCTGTTTGCATCTGTTTCACTCTGTTTACCTCTGCTTCACTCTGTTTGCCTCTGTTTCACTGTGTTTGCATCTGTTTCACTCTGTTTGCCTCTGTTTCACTCTGTTTGTCTCTGTTTGCCTCTGTTTCACTCTTTTTGCCTCTGTCTGCCTCTGTTTAAGTCTGTTTGCCTCTGTTTAAGTCTGTCTGCCTCAGTTTCAGTCTGTTTGCCTCTGATTCAGTCTGTTTGCCTCTGTTTAAGTCTGTTTGCCTCTGTTTCAATCTGTTTACCTCTGTTTCACTCTGTTTGCCTCTGTTTCACTCTGTTTCACTCTGTTTGCCTCTGTTTCACTCTGTTTGCCTCTGTTTCACTCTGTTTGCCTCTGTTTCAGTCTGTTTCACTCTGTTTGCCTCTGTTTCACCCTGTTTGCCTATGTTTCACTCTGTTTGCCTCTTGTTTCACCTGTTTGCCTCTGTTGCACTCTGTTTGCCTCTGTTTCACTCTGTTTGCCTCTGTTTCACTCTGTTTGCCTCTGCTTCACTCTAGTTGCCTCTTTTTCACTCTGTTTGCCTCTGTTTCACTCTGTTTGACTCTGTTTCAATCTGTTTGCCTCTGTTTCACTCTGTTTCGATCTGTTTCAGTCTGTTTTCCTCTTGTTTTACCTGTTGGCTTCTGTTTCACTCTGTTTGCCTCTGTTTCACTCTGTTTGGCTCTGTTTGCCTCTGTTTCACTCTGTCTGCCTCTGTTTCACTCTGTTTGCCTCTGTTTCACTCTGTTTGCCTCTGTTTAAGTCTTCTTACCTCTGTTTCACTCTGTTAGCCTCTGTTTAAGTCTGTTTGCCTCTGTTTCACTCTGTTTGCCTCTGTTCCACTCTGTTTGCCTGTGTTTCACTCTGTCTGCCTCAGTTTCACTCTGTTTGCCTCTGTTTCACTCTGTTTGCCTCTGCTTCACTCTGTTTGCCTCTGTTTCATTCTGTTTGCCTCTGTTTCACTCGGTTTGCCTCTGTTTCACTCTGTTTGCCTCTATTTCACTCTGTATCACTCTGTTTGCCTCTGTTTCACTCTGTTTGCCTCTGCTTCACTCTGTTTGCCTCTGTTTCACTCTGTTTGCCTCTGTTTCACACTGTTTGCCTCTGTTTCAGTCTGCTTGCCTCTCTTTTAATCTGTTTGCCTCTGTTTCACTCTTCTTGCTTCTGTTTCACTCTTTATGCATCTGTTTAACTCTTTTTAACTCTGTTTGCCTCCGTTACACTCTTTTTGCCTCTGTTTGCCTCTGTTTAAGTCTGTTTGCCTCTGTTTTAGTCTGTCTGCCTCAGTTTCAGTCTGTTTGCCTCTGATTCAGTATGTTTGCCTCTGTTTAAGTCTGTTTGCCTCTGTTTCACTCAGTTTGCCTCTGTTTCACTCTGTTTGCCTCTGTTTGCCTCTGTTTCACTCTGTTTGCCTCTGTTTCACTCTGTTTGCCTCTTGTTTCACTTGTTTGTCTCTGTTTCACTCTGTTTGCCTCTGTTTCACACTGTTTGCCTCTGTTTCACTCTGTTTGCCTCTGCTTCACTCTGGTTGCCTCTGTTTCAGTCTGGTTGCCTCTGTTTCACTCTGTTTGCCTCTGTTCAACTCTGTTTGCATGTGTTTCACTCTGTCTGCCTCAGTTTCACTCTGTTTGCCACTGTTTCACTCTGTTTGCCTCTGCGTCTCTCTGTTTGCCTCTGTTTCATTCTGTTTGCCTCTGTTTCTCTCGGTTTGCCTCTGTTTCACTCTGTTTGCCTCTGTTTCACTCTGTTTGCCTCTGTTTCACTCTGTTTGACTCTGTTTCACACTGTTTGCCTTTGTTTCGCTCTGTTTGCCTCTCTTTCACTCTGTTTGCCTCTGTTTCACTCTGTTTCCATTTGTTTCACTCTTTTTGCCTCTGTTTGCCTCTATTTAAGTCTGTTTGCCTCTGTTTCAGTCTGTTTGCCTCTGTTTCAGTCTGTTTGCCTCTGTTTCAGTCTGTTTGCCTCTGTTTCATTCTTTTTGCCTCTGTTTCACTCTTTTTGCCTCTGTTTCACTCTTTATGCCTCTGTTTAACTCTGTTTAACTCTGTTTGCCTCCGTTTCACTCTGTTTGCCTCTGTTTCACTCTGTTTGCCTCTGTTTCACTCTGTTTGCCTCTGTTTCACTCTGTTTGCCTCTGTTTCACTCTTTCTGCCTCTGTTTTAGTCTGTTTGCCTCTGTTTAAGTCTGTCTGCCTCAGTTTCAGTCTGTTTGCCTCTGATTCAGTCTGTTTGCCTCTGTTTCACTCTGTTTCCCTCTGTTTCACTCTTTTTGCCTCTGTTTGCCTCTGTTTAAGTCTGTTTGCCTCTGTTTAAGTCTGTCTGCCTCAGTTTCAGTCTGTTTGCCTCTGATTCATTCTGTTTGCCTCTGTTTAAGTCTGTTTGCCTCTGTTTCACTCTGTTTGCCTCTGTTTCACTTTGTTTGCCTCTGTTTCACTCTGCTCCACTCTGTTTGCCTCTGTTTCACTCTGTTTGCATCTGTTTCACTCTGTTTACCTCTGCTTCACTCTGTTTGCCTCTGTTTCACTGTGTTTGCATCTGTTTCACTCTGTTTGCCTCTGTTTCACTCTGTTTGTCTCTGTTTGCCTCTGTTTCACTCTTTTTGCCTCTGTCTGCCTCTGTTTAAGTCTGGTTGCCTCTGTTTAAGTCTGTCTGCCTGAGTTTCAGTCTGTTTGCCTCTGATTCAGTCTGTTTGCCTCTGTTTAAGTCTGTTTGCCTCTGTTTCAATCTGTTTGCCTCTGTTTCACTCTGTTTGCCTCTGTTTCACTCTGTTTGCCTCTGTTTCACTCTGTTTGCCTCTGTTTCACTCTGTTTGCCTCTGTTTCAGTCTGTTGCACTCTGTTTGCGTCTGTTTCACCCTGTTTGCCTATGTTTCACTCTGTTTGCCTCTTGTTTCACCTGTTTGCCTCTGTTTCACTCTGTTTGCCTCTGTTTCACTCTGTTTGCCTCTGTTTGCCTCTGTTTAAGTCTGTTTGCCTCTGTTTAAGTCTGTCTGCCTCAGTTTCAGTCTGTTTGCCTCTGATTCATTCTGTTTGCCTCTGTTTAAGTCTGTTTGCCTCTGTTTCACTCTGTTTGCCTCTGTTTCACTTTGTTTGCCTCTGTTTCACTCTGTTTCACTCTGTTTGCCTCTGTTTCACTCTGTTTGCCTCTGTTTCACTCTGTTTGCCTCTTGTTTCACCTGTTTGTCTCTGTTTCACTCTGTTTGCCTCTGTTTCACACTGTTTGCCTCTGTTTCACTCTGTTTGCATCTGCTTCACTCTGGTTGCCTCTGTTTCACTCTGGTTGCCTCTGTTTCACTCTGTTTGCCTCTGTTCAACACTATTTGCATGTGTTTCACTCTGTCTGCCTCAGTTTCACTCTGTTTGCCACTGTTTCACTCTGTTTGCCTCTGTTTAAGTCTGTTTGCCTCTGTTTCATTCTGTATGCCTCTGTTTCTCTCGGTTTGCCTCTGTTTCACTCTGTTTGCCTCTGTTTCGCTCTGTTTGCCTCTGTTTCACTCTGTTTGCCTCTGCTTCACTCTGTTTGCCTCTGTTTCATTCTGTTTGCCTCTGTTTCACTCGGTTTGCCTCTGTTTCACTCTGTTTGCCTCTATTTCACTCTGTATCACTCTGTTTGCCTCAGTTTCACTCTGTTTGCCTCTGTTTCACACTGTTTGCCTCTGTTTCAGTCTGCTTGCCTCTCTTTCACTCTGTTTGCCTCTGTTTCACTCTTCTTGCTTCTGTTTCACTCTTTATGCATCTGTTTAACTCTTTTTAACTCTGTTTGCCTCCGTTACACTCTTTTTGCCTCTGTTTGCCTCTGTTTAAGTCTGTTTGCCTCTGTTTTAGTCTGTCTGCCTCAGTTTCAGTCTGTTTGCCTCTGATTCAGTATGTTTGCCTCTGTTTAAGTCTGTTTGCCTCTGTTTCACTCTGTTTGCCTCTGTTTCACTTTGTTTGCCTCTGTTTCACTCTGTTTCACTCTGTTTGCCTCTGTTTCACTCAGTTTGCCTCTGTTTCACTCTGTTTGCCTCTTGTTTCACCTGTTTGTCTCTGTTTCACTCTGTTTGCCTCTGTTTCACACTGTTTGCCTCTGTTTCACTCTGTTTGCCTCTGCTTCACTCTGGTTGCCTCTGTTTCACTCTGGTTGCCTCTGTTTCACTCTGTTTGCCTCTGTTCAACTCTGTTTGCATGTGTTTCACTCTGTCTGCCTCAGTTTCACTCTGTTTGCCACTGTTTCACTCTGTTTGCCTCTGTTTCACTCTGTTTGCCTCTGTTTCACTCTGTTTGCCTCTGCTTCACTCTGTTTGCCTCTGTTTCATTCTGTTTGCCTCTGTTTCACTCGGTTTGCCTCTGTTTCACTCTGTTTGCCTCTATTTCACTCTGTATCACTCGGTTTGCCTCTGTTTCACTCTGTTTGCCTCTGTTTCACACTTTTTGCCTCTGTTTCAGTCTGCTTGCCTCTCTTTCACTCTGTTTGCCTCTGTTTCACTCTTCTTGCTTCTGTTTCACTCTTTATGCATCTGTTTAACACTTTTTAACTCTGTTTGCCTCCGTTACACTCTTTTTGCCTCTGTTTAAGTCTGTTTGCCTCTGTTTTAGTCTGTCTGCCTCAGTTTCAGTCTGCTTGCCTCTGATTCAGTATGTTTGCCTCTGTTTAAGTCTGTTTGCCTCTGTTTCACTCTGTTTGCCACTGTTTCACTCTGTTTGCCTCTGCGTCTCTCTGTTTGCCTCTGTTTCATTCTGTTTGCCTCTGTTTCTCTCGGTTTGCCTCTGTTTCACTCTGTTTGCCTCTGTTTCACTCTGTTTGCCTCTGTTTCACTCTGTTTGCCTCTGTTTCACACTGTTTGCCTTTGTTTCGCTCTGTTTGCCTCTCTTTCACTCTGGTTGCCTCTGTTTCACTCTGTTTGCATCTGTTTCACTCTTTTTGCCTCTGTTTGCCTCTATTTAAGTCTGTTTGCCTCTGTTTCAGTCTGTTTGCCTCTGTTTCAGTCTGTTTGCCTCTGTTTCAGTCTGTTTGCCTCTGTTTCATTCTGTTTGCCTCTGTTTCACTCTGTTTGCCTCTGTTTCACTCTATATGCCTCTGTTTAACTCTGTTTAACTCTGTTTGCCTCCGTTTCACGCTGTTTGCCTCTGTTTCACTCTGTTTGCCTCTGTTTCACTGTGTTTGCCTCTGTTTCACTCTGTTTGCCTCTGTTTCACTCTTTTTGCCTCTGTTTTAGTCTGTTCGCCTCTGTTTAAGTCTGTCTGCCTCAGTTTCAGTCTGTTTGCCTCTGTTTCACTCTGTTTGCCTCTGTTCCACTCTGTTTGCCTGTGTTTCACTCTGTCTGCCTCAGTTTCACTCTGTTTGCCTCTGTTTCACTCTGTTTGCCTCTGCTTCACTCTGTTTGCCTCTGTTTCATTCTGTTTGCCTCTGTTTCACTCGGTTTGCCTCTGTTTCACTCTGTTTGCCTCTATTTCACTCTGTATCACTCTGTTTGCCTCTGTTTCACTCTGATTGCCTCTGTTTCACACTGTTTGCCTCTGTTTCAGTCTGCTTGCCTCTCTTTCACTCTGTTTGCCTCTGTTTCACACTGTTTGCCTCTGTTTCACTCTGTTTGCCTCTGCTTCACTCTGGTTGCCTCTGTTTCAGTCTGGTTGCCTCTGTTTCACTCTGTTTGCCTCTGTTCAACTCTGTTTGCATGTGTTTCACTCTGTCTGCCTCAGTTTCACTCTGTTTGCCACTGTTTCACTCTGTTTGCCTCTGCGTCTCTCTGTTTGCCTCTGTTTCATTCTGTTTGCCTCTGTTTCTCTCGGTTTGCCTCTGTTTCACTCTGTTTGCCTCTGTTTCACTCTGTTTGCCTCTGTTTCACTCTGTTTGACTCTGTTTCACACTGTTTGCCTTTGTTTCGCTCTGTTTGCCTCTCTTTCACTCTGTTTGCCTCTGTTTCACTCTGTTTCCATTTGTTTCACTCTTTTTGCCTCTGTTTGCCTCTATTTAAGTCTGTTTGCCTCTGTTTCAGTCTGTTTGCCTCTGTTTCAGTCTGTTTGCCTCTGTTTCAGTCTGTTTGCCTCTGTTTCATTCTTTTTGCCTCTGTTTCACTCTTTTTGCCTCTGTTTCACTCTTTATGCCTCTGTTTAACTCTGTTTAACTCTGTTTGCCTCTGTTTCACTCTGTTTGCCTCTGTTTCACTCTGTTTGCCTCTGTTTCACTCTGTTTGCCTCTGTTTCACTCTTTCTGCCTCTGTTTTAGTCTGTTTGCCTCTGTTTAAGTCTGTCTGCCTCAGTTTCAGTCTGTTTGCCTCTGATTCAGTCTGTTTGCCTCTGTTTCACTCTGTTTCCCTCTGTTTCACTCTTTTTGCCTCTGTTTGCCTCTGTTTAAGTCTGTTTGCCTCTGTTTAAGTCTGTCTGCCTCAGTTTCAGTCTGTTTGCCTCTGATTCATTCTGTTTGCCTCTGTTTAAGTCTGTTTGCCTCTGTTTCACTCTGTTTGCCTCTGTTTCACTTTGTTTGCCTCTGTTTCACTCTGCTCCACTCTGTTTGCCTCTGTTTCACTCTGTTTGCATCTGTTTCACTCTGTTTACCTCTGCTTCACTCTGTTTGCCTCTGTTTCACTGTGTTTGCATCTGTTTCACTCTGTTTGCCTCTGTTTCACTCTGTTTGTCTCTGTTTGCCTCTGTTTCACTCTTTTTGCCTCTGTCTGCCTCTGTTTAAGTCTGGTTGCCTCTGTTTAAGTCTGTCTGCCTGAGTTTCAGTCTGTTTGCCTCTGATTCAGTCTGTTTGCCTCTGTTTAAGTCTGTTTGCCTCTGTTTCAATCTGTTTGCCTCTGTTTCACTCTGTTTGCCTCTGTTTCACTCTGTTTGCCTCTGTTTCACTCTGTTTGCCTCTGTTTCACTCTGTTTGCCTCTGTTTCAGTCTGTTGCACTCTGTTTGCGTCTGTTTCACCCTGTTTGCCTATGTTTCACTCTGTTTGCCTCTTGTTTCACCTGTTTGCCTCTGTTTCACTCTGTTTGCCTCTGTTTCACTCTGTTTGCCTCTGTTTGCCTCTGTTTAAGTCTGTTTGCCTCTGTTTAAGTCTGTCTGCCTCAGTTTCAGTCTGTTTGCCTCTGATTCATTCTGTTTGCCTCTGTTTAAGTCTGTTTGCCTCTGTTTCACTCTGTTTGCCTCTGTTTCACTTTGTTTGCCTCTGTTTCACTCTGTTTCACTCTGTTTGCCTCTGTTTCACTCTGTTTGCCTCTGTTTCACTCTGTTTGCCTCTTGTTTCACCTGTTTGTCTCTGTTTCACTCTGTTTGCCTCTGTTTCACACTGTTTGCCTCTGTTTCACTCTGTTTGCATCTGCTTCACTCTGGTTGCCTCTGTTTCACTCTGGTTGCCTCTGTTTCACTCTGTTTGCCTCTGTTCAACACTATTTGCATGTGTTTCACTCTGTCTGCCTCAGTTTCACTCTGTTTGCCACTGTTTCACTCTGTTTGCCTCTGTTTAAGTCTGTTTGCCTCTGTTTCATTCTGTATGCCTCTGTTTCTCTCGGTTTGCCTCTGTTTCACTCTGTTTGCCTCTGTTTCGCTCTGTTTGCCTCTGTTTCACTCTGTTTGCCTCTGCTTCACTCTGTTTGCCTCTGTTTCATTCTGTTTGCCTCTGTTTCACTCGGTTTGCCTCTGTTTCACTCTGTTTGCCTCTATTTCACTCTGTATCACTCTGTTTGCCTCAGTTTCACTCTGTTTGCCTCTGTTTCACACTGTTTGCCTCTGTTTCAGTCTGCTTGCCTCTCTTTCACTCTGTTTGCCTCTGTTTCACTCTTCTTGCTTCTGTTTCACTCTTTATGCATCTGTTTAACTCTTTTTAACTCTGTTTGCCTCCGTTACACTCTTTTTGCCTCTGTTTGCCTCTGTTTAAGTCTGTTTGCCTCTGTTTTAGTCTGTCTGCCTCAGTTTCAGTCTGTTTGCCTCTGATTCAGTATGTTTGCCTCTGTTTAAGTCTGTTTGCCTCTGTTTCACTCTGTTTGCCTCTGTTTCACTTTGTTTGCCTCTGTTTCACTCTGTTTCACTCTGTTTGCCTCTGTTTCACTCAGTTTGCCTCTGTTTCACTCTGTTTGCCTCTTGTTTCACCTGTTTGTCTCTGTTTCACTCTGTTTGCCTCTGTTTCACACTGTTTGCCTCTGTTTCACTCTGTTTGCCTCTGCTTCACTCTGGTTGCCTCTGTTTCACTCTGGTTGCCTCTGTTTCACTCTGTTTGCCTCTGTTCAACTCTGTTTGCATGTGTTTCACTCTGTCTGCCTCAGTTTCACTCTGTTTGCCACTGTTTCACTCTGTTTGCCTCTGTTTCACTCTGTTTGCCTCTGTTTCACTCTGTTTGCCTCTGCTTCACTCTGTTTGCCTCTGTTTCATTCTGTTTGCCTCTGTTTCACTCGGTTTGCCTCTGTTTCACTCTGTTTGCCTCTATTTCACTCTGTATCACTCGGTTTGCCTCTGTTTCACTCTGTTTGCCTCTGTTTCACACTTTTTGCCTCTGTTTCAGTCTGCTTGCCTCTCTTTCACTCTGTTTGCCTCTGTTTCACTCTTCTTGCTTCTGTTTCACTCTTTATGCATCTGTTTAACACTTTTTAACTCTGTTTGCCTCCGTTACACTCTTTTTGCCTCTGTTTAAGTCTGTTTGCCTCTGTTTTAGTCTGTCTGCCTCAGTTTCAGTCTGCTTGCCTCTGATTCAGTATGTTTGCCTCTGTTTAAGTCTGTTTGCCTCTGTTTCACTCTGTTTGCCACTGTTTCACTCTGTTTGCCTCTGCGTCTCTCTGTTTGCCTCTGTTTCATTCTGTTTGCCTCTGTTTCTCTCGGTTTGCCTCTGTTTCACTCTGTTTGCCTCTGTTTCACTCTGTTTGCCTCTGTTTCACTCTGTTTGCCTCTGTTTCACACTGTTTGCCTTTGTTTCGCTCTGTTTGCCTCTCTTTCACTCTGGTTGCCTCTGTTTCACTCTGTTTGCATCTGTTTCACTCTTTTTGCCTCTGTTTGCCTCTATTTAAGTCTGTTTGCCTCTGTTTCAGTCTGTTTGCCTCTGTTTCAGTCTGTTTGCCTCTGTTTCAGTCTGTTTGCCTCTGTTTCATTCTGTTTGCCTCTGTTTCACTCTGTTTGCCTCTGTTTCACTCTATATGCCTCTGTTTAACTCTGTTTAACTCTGTTTGCCTCCGTTTCACGCTGTTTGCCTCTGTTTCACTCTGTTTGCCTCTGTTTCACTGTGTTTGCCTCTGTTTCACTCTGTTTGCCTCTGTTTCACTCTTTTTGCCTCTGTTTTAGTCTGTTCGCCTCTGTTTAAGTCTGTCTGCCTCAGTTTCAGTCTGTTTGCCTCTGTTTCACTCTGTTTGCCTCTGTTCCACTCTGTTTGCCTGTGTTTCACTCTGTCTGCCTCAGTTTCACTCTGTTTGCCTCTGTTTCACTCTGTTTGCCTCTGCTTCACTCTGTTTGCCTCTGTTTCATTCTGTTTGCCTCTGTTTCACTCGGTTTGCCTCTGTTTCACTCTGTTTGCCTCTATTTCACTCTGTATCACTCTGTTTGCCTCTGTTTCACTCTGATTGCCTCTGTTTCACACTGTTTGCCTCTGTTTCAGTCTGCTTGCCTCTCTTTCACTCTGTTTGCCTCTGTTTCACTCTTCTTGCTTCTGTTTCACTCTTTATGCATCTGTTTAACTCTTTTTAACTCTGTTTGCCTCCGTTACACTCTTTTTGCCTCTGTTTGCCTCTGTTTAAGTCTGTTTGCCTCTGTTTTAGTCTGTCTGCCTCAGTTTCAGTCTGTTTGCCTCTGATTCAGTATGTTTGCCTCTGTTTAAGTCTGTTTGCCTCTGTTTCACTCTGTTTGCCTCTGTTTCACTCTGTTTGCCTCTGTTTCACTCTGTTTCACACTGTTTGCCTCTGTTTCACTCTGTTTGCCTCTGCTTCACTCTGGTTGCCTCTGTTTCACTCTGGTTGCCTCTGTTTCACTCTGTTTGCCTCTGTTCAACTCTGTTTGCATGTGTTTCACTCTGTCTGCCTCAGTTTCACTCTGTTTGCCACTGTTTCACTCTGTTTGCCTCTGCGTCACTCTGTTTGCCTCTGTTTCATTCTGTTTGCCTCTGTTTCTCTCGGTTTCCCTCTGTTTCACTCTGTTTGCCTCTGTTTCACTCTGTTTGCCTCTGTTTCACTCTGTTTGCCTCTGTTTCATACTGTTTGCCTTTGTTTCGCTCTGTTTGCCTCTCTTTCACTCTGTTTGCCTCTGTTTCACTCTGTTTGCATCTGTTTCACTCTTTTTGCCTCTGTTTGCCTCTATTTAAGTCTGTTTGCCTCTGTTTCAGTCTGTTTGCCTCTGTTTCAGTCTGTTTGCCTCTGTTTCATTCTGTTTGCCTCTGTTTCACTCTTTTTGCCTCTGTTTCACTCTTTATGCCTCTGTTTAACTCTGTTTAAATCTGTTTGCCTCCGTTTCACTCTGTTTGCCTCTGTTTCACTCTGTTTGCCTCTGTTTCACTGTGTTTGCCTCTGTTTCACTCTGTTTGCCTCTGTTTCACTCTTTTTGCCTCTGTTTTAGTCTGTTTGCCTCTGTTTAAGTCTGTCTGCCTCAGTTTCAGTCTGTTTGCCTCTGATTCAGTCTGTTTGCCTCTGTTTCACTCTGTTTCCCTCTGTTTCACTCTTTTTGCCTCTGTTTGCTTCTGTTTAAGTCTGTTAGCCTCTGTTTGAGTCTGTCTGCCTCAGTTTCAGTCTGTTTGCCTCTGATTCATTCTGTTTGCCTCTGTTTAAGTCTGTTTGCCTCTGTTTCACTCTGTTTGCCTCTGTTTCACTTTGTTTGCCTCTGTTTCACTCTGCTTCACTCTGTTTGCCTCTGTTTCACTCCGTTTGCATCTGTTTCACTCTGTTTGCCTCTGTTTCACTCTGTTTGCCTCTGATTCACTCTGTGCGCCACTGTTTCACTCTTTTTGCCTCTGTTTGCCTCCGTTTCAGTCTGTTTGGCTCTGTTTCACTCTGTTTCACTCTGTTTGCCTCTGTTTCACTCTGTTTGCCTCTGTTTCACTCTGTTTGCCTCTTGTTTCACCTGTTTGTCTCTGTTTCACTCTGTTTGCCTCTGTTTCACACTGTTTGCCTCTGTTTCACTCTGTTTGCCTCTGCTTCACTCTGGTTGCCTCTGTTTCACTCTGGTTGCCTCTGTTTCACTCTGTTTGCCTCTGTTCAACTCTTATTGCATGTGTTTCACTCTGTCTGCCTCAGTTTCACTCTGTTTGCCACTGTTTCACTCTGTTTGCCTCTGCGTCTCTCTGTTTGCCTCTGTTTCATTCTGTTTGCCTCTGTTTCTCTCGGTTTCCCTCTGTTTCACTCTGTTTGCCTCTGTTTCACTCTGTTTGCCTCTGTTTCACTCTGTTTGCCTCTGTTTCACACTGTTTGCCTTTGTTTCGCTCTGTTTGCCTCTCTTTCACTCTGTTTGCCTCTGTTTCACTCTGTTTGCATCTGTTTCACTCTTTTTGGCTCTGTTTGCCTCTATTTAAGTCTGTTTGCCTCTGTTTCAGTCTGTTTGCCTCTGTTTCAGTCTGTTTGCCTCTGTTTCATTCTGTTTGCCTCTGTTTCACTCTTTTTGCCTCTGTTTCACTCTTTATGCCTCTGTTTAACTCTGTTTAAATCTGTTTGCCTCCGTTTCACTCTGTTTGCCTCTGTTTCACTCTGTTTGCCTCTGTTTCACTGTGTTTGCCTCTGTTTCACTCTGTTTGCCTCTGTTTCACTCTTTTTGCCTCTGTTTTAGTCTGTTTGCCTCTGTTTAAGTCTGTCTGCCTCAGTTTCAGTCTGTTTGCCTCTGATTCAGTCTGTTTGCCTCTGTTTCACTCTGTTTCCCTCTGTTTCACTCTTTTTGCCTCTGTTTGCTTCTGTTTAAGTCTTTTTGCCTCTGTTTAAGTCTGTCTGCCTCAGTTTCAGTCTGTTTGCCTCTGATTCATTCTGTTTGCCTCTGTTTAAGTCTGTTTGCCTCTGTTTCACTCTGTTTCCCTCTGTTTCACTTTGTTTGCCTCTGTTTCACTCTGCTTCACTCTGTTTGCCTCTGTTTCACTCTGTTTGCATCTGTTTCACTCTGTTTGCCTCTGTTTCACTCTGTTTGCCTCTGATTCACTCTGTGCGCCACTGGTTCACTCTTTTTGCCTCTGTTTGCCTCCGTTTCAGTCTGTTTGGATCTGTTTCAGTCTGTTTGCCTCTGTTTCTGTCTGTTTGCCTCTGTTTCAGTCTGTTTGCCTCTGTTTAAGTCTTCTTGCCTCTGTTTCACTCTGTTAGCCTCTGTTCAACTCTGTTTGCCTGTGTTTCACTCTGTCTGCCTCCGTTTCACTCTGTTTGCCTCTGTTTCACTCTTTTTGCCTCTGTTTTAGTCTGTTTGCCTCTGTTTAAGTCTGTCTGCCTCAGTTTCAGTCTGTTTGCCTCTGATTCAGTCTGTTTGCCTCTGTTTCACTCTGTTTCCCTCTGTTTCACTCTTTTTGCCTCTGTTTGCTTCTGTTTAAGTCTGTTTGCCTCTGTTTAAGTCTGTCTGCCTCAGTTTCAGTCTGTTTGCCTCTGATTCATTCTGTTTGCCTCTGTTTAAGTCTGTTTGCCTCTGTTTCACTCTGTTTGCCTCTGTTTCACTTTGTTTGCCTCTGTTTCACTCTGCTTCACTCTGTTTGCCTCTGTTTCACTCTGTTTGCATCTGTTTCACTCTGTTTGCCTCTGTTTCACTCTGTTTGCCTCTGATTCACTCTGTGCGCCACTGTTTCACTCTTTTTGCCTCTGTTTGCCTCCGTTTCAGTCTGTTTGGCTCTGTTTCAGTCTGTTTGCCTCTGTTTCTGTCTGTTTGCCTCTGTTTCAGTCTGTTTGCCTCTGTTTAAGTCTTCTTGCCTCTGTTTCACTCTGTTAGCCTCTGTTCAACTCTGTTTGCCTGTGTTTCACTCTGTCTGCCTCCGTTTCACTCTGTTTGCCTCTGTTTCACTCTTTTTGCCTCTGTTTCACTCTTTATGCCTCTGTTTAACTCTGTTTAACACTGTTTGCCTCCGTTTCACTCTGCTGCCTCTGTTTCACTCTGTTTGCATCTGTTTCACTGTGTTTGCATCTGTTTCACTCTGTTTGCCTCTATTTCACTCTTTTTGTCTCTGTTTGCCTCTGTTTAAGTCTGTTTGCCTCTGTTTAAGTCTCTCTGCCTCAGTTTCAGTCTGTTTGCCTCTGTTTCAGTTTGTTTGCCTCTGTTTAAGTCTGTTTGCCTCTGTTTCACTCTGTTTGCCTCTGTTTCAGTCTGTTTCAGTCTGTTTGCCTCTGTTTCACTCTGTTTACCTCTGTTTCACTCTGTTTGCCTCTTGTTTCACCTGTTTGCCTCTTTTCACTCTGTTTGCCTCTGTTTCACTCTGTTTGCCTCTGTTTGCCTCTGTTTCACTCTGTTTGCCTCTGTTTCACTCTGTTTGCCTCTGTTTCACTCTGTTTGCCTCTGTTTAAGTCTTCTTGCCTCTGTTTCACTCTGTTAGCCTCTGTTCAACTCTGTTTGCCTGTGTTTCACTCTGTCTGCCTCCGTTTCACTCTGTTTGCCTCTGTTTCACTCTCTTTGCCTCTGCTTCACTCTGCTTGCGTCTGTTTCATTCTGTTTGCCTCTGTTTCACTCGGTTTGCCTCTGTTTCACTCTGTTTGCCTCTATTTCACTCTGTTTCACTCTGTTTGCCTCTGTATCACTCTGTTTGCCTCTGTTTGCCTCTGTTTCACTCTGTTTCACTCTGTTTGCCTCTGTTTCACTCTGTTTGCCTCTGTTTCACTCTGTTTGCCTCTTGTTTCACCTGTTTGTCTCTGTTTAACTCTGTTTGCCTCTGTTTCACACTGTTTGCCTCTGTTTCACTCTGTTTGCCTCTGCTTCACTCTGGTTGCCTCTGTTTCACTCTGGTTGCCTCTGTTTCACTCTGTTTGCCTCTGTTCAACTCTGTTTGCATGTGTTTCACTCTGTCTGCCTCAGTTTCACTCTGTTTGCCACTGTTTCACTCTGTTTGCCTCTGCGTCTCTCTGTTTGCCTCTGTTTCATTCTGTTTGCCTCTGTTTCTCTCGGTTTCCCGCTGTTTCACTCTGTTTGCCTCTGTTTCACTCTGTTTGCCTCTGTTTCACTCTGTTTGCCTCTGTTTCACACTGTTTGCCTTTGTTTCGCTCTGTTTGCCTCTCTTTCACTCTGTTTGCCTCTGTTTCACTCTGTTTGCATCTGTTTCACTCTTTTTGGCTCTGTTTGCCTCTATTTAAGTCTGTTTGCCTCTGTTTCAGTCTGTTTGCCTCTGTTTCAGTCTGTTTGCCTCTGTTTCATTCTGTTTGCCTCTGTTTCACTCTTTTTGCCTCTGTTTCACTCTTTATGCCTCTGTTTAACTCTGTTTAAATCTGTTTGCCTCCGTTTCACTCTGTTTGCCTCTGTTTCACTCTGTTTGCCTCTGTTTCACTGTGTTTGCCTCTGTTTCACTCTGTTTGCCTCTGTTTCACTCTTTTTGCCTCTGTTTTAGTCTGTTTGCCTCTGTTTAAGTCTGTCTGCCTCAGTTTCAGTCTGTTTGCCTCTGATTCAGTCTGTTTGCCTCTGTTTCACTCTGTTTCCCTCTGTTTCACTCTTTTTGCCTCTGTTTGCTTCTGTTTAAGTCTGTTTGCCTCTGTTTAAGTCTGTCTGCCTCAGTTTCAGTCTGTTTGCCTCTGATTCATTCTGTTTGCCTCTGTTTAAGTCTGTTTGCCTCTGTTTCACTCTGTTTGCCTCTGTTTCACTTTGTTTGCCTCTGTTTCACTCTGCTTCACTCTGTTTGCCTCTGTTTCACTCTGTTTGCCTCTGTTTCACTCTGTTTGCCTCTGATTCACTCTGTGCGCCACTGTTTCACTCTTTTTGCCTCTGTTTGCCTCCGTTTCAGTCTGTTTGGCTCTGTTTCAGTCTGTTTGCCTCTGTTTCTGTCTGTTTGCCTCTGTTTCAGTCTGTTTGCCTCTGTTTCATTCAGTTTGCCTCTGTTTCACTCTTTTTGCCTCTCTTTCACTCTTTATGCCTCTGTTTAACTCTGTTTAACACTGTTTGCCTCCGTTTCACTCTGCTGCCTCTGTTTCACTCTGTTTGCATCTGTTTCACTGTGTTTGCATCTGTTTCACTCTGTTTGCCTCTATTTCACTCTTTTTGTCTCTGTTTGCCTCTGTTTAAGTCTCTCTGCCTCAGTTTCAGTCTGTTTGCCTCTGTTTCAGTTTGTTTGCCTCTGTTTAAGTCTGTTTGCCTCTGTTTCACTCTGTTTGCCTCTGTTTCAGTCTGTTTCAGTCTGTTTGCCTCTGTTTCACTCTGTTTACCTCTGTTTCACTCTGTTTGCCTCTTGTTTCACCTGTTTGCCTCTTTTTCACTCTGTTTGCCTCTGTTTCACTCTGTTTGCCTCTGTTTGCCTCTGTTTCACTCTGTTTGCCTCTGTTTCACTCTGTTTGCCTGTGTTTCACTCTGTCTGCCTCCGTTTCACTCTGTTTGCCTCTGTTTCACTCTTTTTGCCTCTGTTTTAGTCTGTTTGCCTCTGTTTAAGTCTGTCTGCCTCAGTTTCAGTCTGTTTGCCTCTGATTCAGTCTGTTTGCCTCTGTTTCACTCTGTTTCCCTCTGTTTCACTCTTTTTGCCTCTGTTTGCTTCTGTTTAAGTCTGTTTGCCTCTGTTTAAGTCTGTCTGCCTCAGTTTCAGTCTGTTTGCCTCTGATTCATTCTGTTTGCCTCTGTTTAAGTCTGTTTGCCTCTGTTTCACTCTGTTTGCCTCTGTTTCACTTTGTTTGCCTCTGTTTCACTCTGCTTCACTCTGTTTGCCTCTGTTTCACTCTGTTTGCATCTGTTTCACTCTGTTTGCCTCTGTTTCACTCTGTTTGCCTCTGATTCACTCTGTGCGCCACTGTTTCACTCTTTTTGCCTCTGTTTGCCTCCGTTTCAGTCTGTTTGGCTCTGTTTCAGTCTGTTTGCCTCTGTTTCTGTCTGTTTGCCTCTGTTTCAGTCTGTTTGCCTCTGTTTAAGTCTTCTTGCCTCTGTTTCACTCTGTTAGCCTCTGTTCAACTCTGTTTGCCTGTGTTTCACTCTGTCTGCCTCCGTTTCACTCTGTTTGCCTCTGTTTCACTCTTTTTGCCTCTGTTTCACTCTTTATGCCTCTGTTTAACTCTGTTTAACACTGTTTGCCTCCGTTTCACTCTGCTGCCTCTGTTTCACTCTGTTTGCATCTGTTTCACTGTGTTTGCATCTGTTTCACTCTGTTTGCCTCTATTTCACTCTTTTTGTCTCTGTTTGCCTCTGTTTAAGTCTGTTTGCCTCTGTTTAAGTCTCTCTGCCTCAGTTTCAGTCTGTTTGCCTCTGTTTCAGTTTGTTTGCCTCTGTTTAAGTCTGTTTGCCTCTGTTTCACTCTGTTTGCCTCTGTTTCAGTCTGTTTCAGTCTGTTTGCCTCTGTTTCACTCTGTTTACCTCTGTTTCACTCTGTTTGCCTCTTGTTTCACCTGTTTGCCTCTTTTCACTCTGTTTGCCTCTGTTTCACTCTGTTTGCCTCTGTTTGCCTCTGTTTCACTCTGTTTGCCTCTGTTTCACTCTGTTTGCCTCTGTTTCACTCTGTTTGCCTCTGTTTAAGTCTTCTTGCCTCTGTTTCACTCTGTTAGCCTCTGTTCAACTCTGTTTGCCTGTGTTTCACTCTGTCTGCCTCCGTTTCACTCTGTTTGCCTCTGTTTCACTCTCTTTGCCTCTGCTTCACTCTGCTTGCGTCTGTTTCATTCTGTTTGCCTCTGTTTCACTCGGTTTGCCTCTGTTTCACTCTGTTTGCCTCTATTTCACTCTGTTTCACTCTGTTTGCCTCTGTATCACTCTGTTTGCCTCTGTTTGCCTCTGTTTCACTCTGTTTCACTCTGTTTGCCTCTGTTTCACTCTGTTTGCCTCTGTTTCACTCTGTTTGCCTCTTGTTTCACCTGTTTGTCTCTGTTTCACTCTGTTTGCCTCTGTTTCACACTGTTTGCCTCTGTTTCACTCTGTTTGCCTCTGCATCACTCTGGTTGCCTCTGTTTCACTCTGGTTGCCTCTGTTTCACTCTGTTTGCCTCTGTTCAACTCTGTTTGCATGTGTTTCACTCTGTCTGCCTCAGTTTCACTCTGTTTGCCACTGTTTCACTCTGTTTGCCTCTGCGTCTCTCTGTTTGCCTCTGTTTCATTCTGTTTGCCTCTGTTTCTCTCGGTTTCCCGCTGTTTCACTCTGTTTGCCTCTGTTTCACTCTGTTTGCCTCTGTTTCACTCTGTTTGCCTCTGTTTCACACTGTTTGCCTTTGTTTCGCTCTGTTTGCCTCTCTTTCACTCTGTTTGCCTCTGTTTCACACTGTTTGCATCTGTTTCACTCTTTTTGGCTCTGTTTGCCTCTATTTAAGTCTGTTTGCCTCTGTTTCAGTCTGTTTGCCTCTGTTTCAGTCTGTTTGCCTCTGTTTCATTCTGTTTGCCTCTGTTTCACTCTTTTTGCCTCTGTTTCACTCTTTATGCCTCTGTTTAACTCTGTTTAAATCTGTTTGCCTCCGTTTCACTCTGTTTGCCTCTGTTTCACTCTGTTTGCCTCTGTTTCACTGTGTTTGCCTCTGTTTCACTCTGTTTGCCTCTGTTTCACTCTTTTTGCCTCTGTTTTAGTCTGTTTGCCTCTGTTTAAGTCTGTCTGCCTCAGTTTCAGTCTGTTTGCCTCTGATTCAGTCTGTTTGCCTCTGTTTCACTCTGTTTCCCTCTGTTTCACTCTTTTTGCCTCTGTTTGCTTCTGTTTAAGTCTGTTTGCCTCTGTTTAAGTCTGTCTGCCTCAGTTTCAGTCTGTTTGCCTCTGATTCATTCTGTTTGCCTCTGTTTAAGTCTGTTTGCCTCTGTTTCACTCTGTTTCCCTCTGTTTCACTTTGTTTGCCTCTGTTTCACTCTGCTTCACTCTGTTTGCCTCTGTTTCACTCTGTTTGCATCTGTTTCACTCTGTTTGCCTCTGATTCACTCTGTGCGCCACTGTTTCACTCTTTTTGCCTCTGTTTGCCTCCGTTTCAGTCTGTTTGGCTCTGTTTCGGTCTGTTTGCCTCTGTTTCTGTCTGTTTGCCTCTGTTTCAGTCTGTTTGCCTCTGTTTCATTCAGTTTGCCTCTGTTTCACTCTTTTTGCCTCTCTTTCACTCTTTATGCCTCTGTTTAACTCTGTTTAACACTGTTTGCCTCCGTTTCACTCTGCTGCCTCTGTTTCACTCTGTTTGCATCTGTTTCACTGTGTTTGCATCTGTTTCACTCTGTTTGCCTCTATTTCACTCTTTTTGTCTCTGTTTGCCTCTGTTTAAGTCTCTCTGCCTCAGTTTCAATCTGTTTGCCTCTGTTTCAGTTTGTTTGCCTCTGTTTAAGTCTGTTTGCCTCTGTTTCACTCTGTTTGCCTCTGTTTCAGTCTGTTTCAGTCTGTTTGCCTCTGTTTCACTCTGTTTACCTCTGTTTCACTCTGTTTGCCTCTTGTTTCACCTGTTTGCCTCTTTTTCACTCTGTTTGCCTCTGTTTCACTCTGTTTGCCTCTGTTTGCCTCTGTTTCACTCTGTTTGCCTCTGTTTCACTCTGTTTGCCTCTGTTTCACTCTGTTTGCCTCTGTTTAAGTCTTCTTGCCTCTGTTTCACTCTCTTAGCCTCTGTTCAACTCTGTTTGCCTGTGTTTCACTCTGTCTGCCTCCGTTTCACTCTGTTTGCCTCTGTTTCACTCTCTTTGCCTCTGCTTCACTCTGTTTGCGTCTGTTTCATTCTGTTTGCCTCTGTTTCACTCGGTTTGCCTCTGTTTCACTCTGTTTGCGTCTATTTCACTCTGTTTCACTCTGTTTGCCTCTGTTTCACTCTGTTTGCCTCTGTTTGCCTCTGTTTCACTCTGTTTCACTCTGTTTGCCTCTGTTTCACTCTGTTTGCCTCTGTTTCACTCTGTTTGCCTCTTGTTTCACCTGTTTGTCTCTGTTTCACTCTGTTTGCCTCTGTTTCACACTGTTTGCCTCTGTTTCACTCTGTTTGCCTCTGCTTCACTCTGGTTGCCTCTGTTTCACTCTGGTTGCCTCTGTTTCACTCTGTTTGCCTCTGTTCAACTCTGTTTGCATGTGTTTCACTCTGTCTGCCTCAGTTTCACTCTGTTTGCCACTGTTTCACTCTGTTTGCCTCTGCGTCTCTCTGTTTGCCTCTGTTTCATTCTGTTTGCCTCTGTTTCTCTCGGTTTCCCTCTGTTTCACTCTGTTTGCCTCTGTTTCACTCTGTTTGCCTCTGTTTCACTCTGTTTGCCTCTGTTTCACACTGTTTGCCTTTGTTTCGCTCTGTTTGCCTCTCTTTCACTCTGTTTGCCTCTGTTTCACTCTGTTTGCATCTGTTTCACTCTTTTTGGCTCTGTTTGCCTCTATTTAAGTCTGTTTGCCTCTGTTTCAGTCTGTTTGCCTCTGTTTCAGTCTGTTTGCCTCTGTTTCATTCTGTTTGCCTCTGTTTCACTCTTTTTGCCTCTGTTTTACTCTTTATGCCTCTGTTTAACTCTGTTTAAATCTGTTTGCCTCCGTTTCACTCTGTTTGCCTCTGTTTCACTCTGTTTGCCTCTGTTTCACTGTGTTTGCCTCTGTTTCACTCTGTTTGCCTCTGTTTCACTCTTTTTGCCTCTGTTTTAGTCTGTTTGCCTCTGTTTAAGTCTGTCTGCCTCAGTTTCAGTCTGTTTGCCTCTGATTCAGTCTGTTTGCCTCTGTTTCACTCTGTTTCCCTCTGTTTCACTCTTTTTGCCTCTGTTTGCTTCTGTTTAATTCTGTTTGCCTCTGTTTAAGTCTGTCTGCCTCAGTTTCAGTCTGTTTGCCTCTGATTCATTCTGTTTGCCTCTGTTTAAGTCTGTTTGCCTCTGTTTCACTCTGTTTGCCTCTGTTTCACTTTGTTTGCCTCTGTTTCACTCTGCTTCACTCTGTTTGCCTCTGTTTCACTCTGTTTGCATCTGTTTCACTCTGTTTGCCTCTGTTTCACTCTGTTTGCCTCTGATTCACTCTGTGCGCCACTGTTTCACTCTTTTTGCCTCTGTTTTCCTCCGTTTCAGTCTGTTTGGCTCTGTTTCAGTCTGTTTGCCTCTGTTTCTGTCTGTTTGCCTCTGTTTCAGTCTGTTTGCCTCTGTTTCATTCAGTTTGCCTCTGTTTCACTCTTTTTGCCTCTGTTTCACTCTTTATGCCTCTGTTTAACTCTGTTTAACACTGTTTGCCTCCGTTTCACTCTGCTGCCTCTGTTTCACTCTGTTTGCATCTGTTTCACTGTGTTTGCATCTGTTTCACTCTGTTTGCCTCTATTTCACTCTTTTTGTCTCTGTTTGCCTCTGTTTAAGTCTGTTTGCCTCTGTTTAAGTCTCTCTGCCTCAGTTTCACTCTGTTTGCCTCTGTTTCAGTTTGTTTGCCTCTGTTTAAGTCTGTTTGCCTCTGTTTCACTCTGTTTGCCTCTGTTTCAGTCTGTTTCAGTCTGTTGGCCTCTGTTTCAGTCTGTTTACCTCTGTTTCACTCTGTTTGCCTCTTGTTTCACCTGTTTGCCTCTTTTTCACTCTGTTTGCCTCTGTTTCACTCTGTTTGCCTCTGTTTGCCTCTGTTTCACTCTGTTTGCCTCTGTTTCACTCTGTTTGCCTCTGTTTCACTCTGTTTGCCTCTGTTTAAGTCTTCTTGCCTCTGTTTCACTCTGTTAGCCTCTGTTCAACTCTGTTTGCCTTTGTTTCACTCTGTCTGCCTCCGTTTCACTCTGTTTGCCTCTGTTTCACTCTCTTTGCCTCTGCTTCACTCTGTTTGCGTCTGTTTCATTCTGTTTGCCTCTGTTTCACTCGGTTTGCCTCTGTTTCACTCTGTTTGCCTCTATTTCACTCTGTTTCACTCTGTTTGCCTCTGTTTCACTCTGTTTGCCTCTGTTTCACTCTGTTTGCCTCTTGTTTCACGTGTTTGTCTCTGTTTCACTCTGTTTGCCTCTGTTTAACTCTGTTTGCCTCTGTTTCACTCTGTTTGCCTCTGCTTCACTCTGGTTGCCTCTGTTTCAGTCTGTTTGCCTCTCTTTCACTCTGTTTGCCTCTGTTTCACTCTTTTGCCTCTGTTTCACTCTTTATGCATCTGTTTAACTCTGTTTAACTCTGTTTGCCTCCGTTTCACTCTGTTTGCCTCTGTTTCACTCTGTTTGCCTCTGCTTCACTGTGTGTGCATCTGTTTCACTCTGTTTGCCTCTGTTTCAGTCTGTTTGCCTCTGTTTAAGTCTGTCTGCCTCAGTTTCAGTCTGTTTGCCTCTGATTCAGTCTGTTTGCCTCTGTTTAAGTCTGTTTGCCTCTGTTTCACTCTGTGTGCCTCTGTTTCACTCTGTTTGCCTCTGTTTCACTCTGTTTGCCTCTGTTTCACTCTTTTTGCCTCTGTTTCACTCTGTTTGCCCTTGTTTCACCTGTTTGCCTCTGTTTCACTCTGTTTGCCTCTGCTTCACTCTGGTTGCCTCTGTTTCCCTCTGTTTGCCTCTGTTTCACTCATTATGCCTCTGTTTCACTCTTTTGCCTCTGTTTGCCTCTGTTTAAGTCTGTTTGCTTCTGTTTAAGTCTGTCTGCCTCAGTTTCTGTCTGTTAGCCTCTGATTCAGTCTGTTTGCCTCTGTTTAAGTCTGTTTGCCTCTGTTTCACTCTGTTTGCCTCTGTTTCACTCTGTTTGCCTCTCCTTCACTCTGTTTGCCTCTGTTTCACTCTGTTTGCCTCTGTTTCACTCTTTTTGCCTCTGTTTGCCTCTGTTTAAGTCTGTTTGCCTCTGTTTCAGACTGTTTGCCTCTGTTTCACTCTGTGTGCCTCTCTGTCACTCTGTTTGCCTCTGTTTCACTCTGTTTGCCTCTGTTTCACTCTTTTTGCCTCTGTTTGCCTCTGTTTCAGTCTGTTTGCCTCTGTTACAGTCTGTTTGCCTCTGTTTCAGTCTGTTTGCCTCTGTTTCAGTCTGTTTGCCTCTGTTTCACTCTTTTGGCCTCAGTTTCACTCTTTATGCCTCTGTTTAACTCTGTTTAACTCTGTTTGCCTCCGTTTCACTATGTTTACCTCTGCTTCACTCTGTTTGCCTCTGGTTCACTGTGTTTGCATCTGTTTCACTCTGTTTGCCTCTGTTTCACTCTGTTTGTCTCTGTTTGCCTCTGTTTCACTCATTTTGCCTCTGTCTGCC
Organism: Isurus oxyrinchus; assembly: GCA_026770705.1. Lineage (NCBI taxonomy): Eukaryota > Metazoa > Chordata > Chondrichthyes > Lamniformes > Lamnidae > Isurus > Isurus oxyrinchus. Next base: position 6,676 of record JANJGN010004492.1, on the reverse strand, counting down.
TCTGTTTAAGTCTGTTTGCCTCTGTTTAAGTCTGTCTGCCGCCTCAGTTTCAGTCTGTTTGCCTCTGATTCAGTCTGTTTGCCTCTGTTTAAGTCTGCTTGCCTCTGTTTCAATCTGTTTGCCTCTGTTTCACTCTGTTTGCCTCTGTTTCACTCTGTTTCACTCTGTTTGCCTCTGTTTCACTCTGTTTGCTTCTGTTTCACTCTGTTTGCCTCTGTTTCAGTCTGTTTCACTCTGTTTGCCTCTGTTTCACCCTGTTTGCCTATGTTTCACTCTGTTTGCCTCTTGTTTCACCTGCTTGCCTCTGTTTCACTCTGTTTGCCTCTGTTTCACTCTGTTTGCCTCTGTTTAAGTCTTCTTGCCTCTGTTTCACTCTGTTAGCCTCTGTTCAACTCTGTTTGCCTGTGTTTCACTCTGTCTGCCTCCGTTTCACTCTGTTTGCCTCTGTTTCACTCTCTTTGCCTCTGCTTCACTCTGTTTGCGTCTGTTTCATTCTGTTTGCCTCTGTTTCACTCGGTTTGCCTCTGTTTCACTCTGTTTGCCTCTATTTCACTCTGTTTCACTCTGTTTGCCTCTGTTTCACTCTGTTTGCCTCTGTTTCACTCTGTTTGCCTCTTGTTTCACGTGTTTGTCTCTGTTTCACTCTGTTTGCCTCTGTTTAACTCTGTTTGCCTCTGTTTCACTCTGTTTGCCTCTGCTTCACTCTGGTTGCCTCTGTTTCAGTCTGTTTGCCTCTCTTTCACTCTGTTTGCCTCTGTTTCACTCTTTTTGCCTCTGTTTCACTCTTTATGCATCTGTTTAACTCTGTTTAACTCTGTTTGCCTCCGTTTCACTCTGTTTGCCTCTGTTTCACTCTGTTTGCCTCTGCTTCACTGTGTGTGCATCTGTTTCACTCTGTTTGCCTCTGTTTCAGTCTGTTTGCCTCTGTTTAAGTCTGTCTGCCTCAGTTTCAGTCTGTTTGCCTCTGATTCAGTCTGTTTGCCTCTGTTTAAGTCTGTTTGCCTCTGTTTCACTCTGTGTGCCTCTGTTTCACTCTGTTTGCCTCTGTTTCACTCTGTTTGCCTCTGTTTCACTCTTTTTGCCTCTGTTTCACTCTGTTTGCCCTTGTTTCACCTGTTTGCCTCTGTTTCACTCTGTTTGCCTCTGCTTCACTCTGGTTGCCTCTGTTTCCCTCTGTTTGCCTCTGTTTCACTCATTATGCCTCTGTTTCACTCTTTTGCCTCTGTTTGCCTCTGTTTAAGTCTGTTTGCTTCTGTTTAAGTCTGTCTGCCTCAGTTTCTGTCTGTTAGCCTCTGATTCAGTCTGTTTGCCTCTGTTTAAGTCTGTTTGCCTCTGTTTCACTCTGTTTGCCTCTGTTTCACTCTGTTTGCCTCTCTTTCACTCTGTTTGCCTCTGTTTCACTCTGTTTGCCTCTGTTTCACTCTTTTTGCCTCTGTTTGCCTCTGTTTAAGTCTGTTTGCCTCTGTTTCAGACTGTTTGCCTCTGTTTCACTCTGTGTGCCTCTCTGTCACTCTGTTTGCCTCTGTTTCACTCTGTTTGCCTCTGTTTCACTCTTTTTGCCTCTGTTTGCCTCTGTTTCAGTCTGTTTGCCTCTGTTTCAGTCTGTTTGCCTCTGTTTCTTTCAGTCTGTTTGCCTCTGTTTCACTCTTTTGGCCTCTGTTTCACTCTTTATGCCTCTGTTTAACTCTGTTTAACTCTGTTTGCCTCCGTTTCACTATGTTTACCTCTGCTTCACTCTGTTTGCCTCTGGTTCACTGTGTTTGCATCTGTTTCACTCTGTTTGCCTCTGTTTCACTCTGTTTGTCTCTGTTTGCCTCTGTTTCACTCATTTTGCCTCTGTCTGCCTCTGTTTAAGTCTGTTTGCCTCTGTTTAAGTCTGTCTGCCTCAGTTTCAGTCTGTTTGCCTCTGATTCAGTCTGTTTGCCTCTGTTTAAGTCTGCTTGCCTCTGTTTCAATCTGTTTGCCTCTGTTTCACTCTGTTTGCCTCTGTTTCACTCTGTTTCACTCTGTTTGCCTCTGTTTCACTCTGTTTGCTTCTGTTTCACTCTGTTTGCCTCTGTTTCAGTCTGTTTCACTCTGTGTGCCTCTGTTTCACCCTGTTTGCCTATGTTTCACTCTGTTTGCCTCTTGTTTCACCTGTTTGCCTCTGTTTCACTCTGTTTGCCTCTGTTTCACTCTGCTTGCCTCTGTTTCACTCTGTTTGCCTCTGCTTCACTCTAGTTGCCTCTTTTTCACTCTGTTTGCCTCTGTTTCACTCTTTCTGCCTCTGTGTGCCTCTGTTTAAGTCTGTTTTGCCTCTGTTTCACACTGTTTGCCTCTGTTTCACTCTGTTTGCCTCTCTTTCACTCTGTTTGCCTCTGTTTCACTCTGTTGCCTCTGTTTTCACTCTTTTTGCCTCTGTTTGCCTCTGTTTAAGTCTGTTTGCCTCTGTTTCAGTCTGTTTGCCTCTGTTTCAGTCTGTTTGCCTCTGTTTCACTCTTTGGCCTCTGTTTCACTCTTTATGCCTCTGTTTAACTCTGTTTGCCTCTGCTTCACTCTAGTTGCCTCTTTTCACTCTGTTTTGCCTCTGTTTCACTCTGTTTGACTCTGTTTCACTCTGTTTGCTTCTGTTTCACTCTGTTTGCCTCTGTTTCAGTCTGTTTCACTCTGTTTGCCTCTGTTTTCACCCTGTTTGGCCTATGTTTCACTCTGTTTGCCTCTTGTTTCACCTGTTTGCCTCTGTTTCACTCTGTTTGCCTCTGTTTCACTCTGCTTGCCTCTGTTTCACTCTGTTTGCCTCTGCTTCACTCTAGTTGCCTCTTTTCACTCTGTTTGCCTCTGTTTCACTCTTTCTGCCTCTGTTTGCCTCTGTTTAAGTCTGTTTGCCTCTGTTTCACACTGTTTGCCTCTGTTTCACTCTGTTTGCCTCTCTTTCACTCTGTTTGCCTCTGTTTCACTCTGTTTGCCTCTGTTTCACTCTTTTTGCCTCTGTTTGCCTCTGTTTTAAGTCTGTTTGCCTCTGTTAAGTCTGTTTGCCTCTGTTTCAGTCTGTTTGCCTCTGTTTCAGTCTGTTTGCCTCTGTTTCACTCTTTGGCCTCTGTTTCACTCTTTATGCCTCTGTTTAACTCTGTTTGCCTCTGCTTCACTCTAGTTGCCTTCGTTTTCACTCTGTTTGCCTCTGTTTCACTCTGTTTGCATCTGTTTCAATCTGTTTGCCCTCTGTTTCACTCTGTTTCCCTCTGTTTCAGTCTGTTTTCCTCTTGTTTTACCTGTTGGCTTCTGTTTCACTCTGTTTGCCTCTGTTTCACTCTGTTTGCCTCTGTTTGCCTCTGTTTCACTCTGTCTGCCTCTGTTTCACTCTGTTTGCCTCTGCTTCACTCTATTTGCCTCTGTTTAAGTCTTCTTGCCTCTGTTTCACCTCTGTTAGCCTCTGTTTAAGTCTGTTAGCCTCTGTTTCACTCTGTTTGCCTCTGTTCCACTCTGTTTGCCTGTGTTTCACTCTGTTTGCCTCAGTTTCACTCTGTTTGCCTCCGTTTCACTATGTTTACTCTGCTTCACTCTGTTTGCCTCTGTTTCACTGTGTTTGCATCTGTTTCACTCTGTTTGCCTCTGTTTCACTCTGTTTGTCTCTGTTTGCCTCTGTTTCACCCTTTTTGCCTCTGTCTGCCTCTGTTTAAGTCTGTTTGCCTCTGTTTAAGTCTGTCTGCCTCAGTTTCAGTCTGTTTGCCTCTGATTCAGTCTGCTTGCCTCTGTTTAAGTCTGTTTTGCCTCTGTTTCAATCTGTTTGCCTCTGTTTCACCTCTGTTTGCCTCTGTTTCACTCTGTTTGCCTCTGTTTCACTCTTTTTGCCTCTGTTTCAGTCTGTTTCACTCTGTTTGCCTCTGTTTCACCCTGTTTGCCTATGTTTCACTCTGTTTGCCTCTTGTTTCACCTGTTTGCCTCTGTTTCACTCTGTTTGGCCTCTGTTTCACTCTGTTTGCCTCTGTTTCACTCTGTTTGCCTCTGCTTCACTCTAGTTGCCTCTTTTTCACTCTGTTTGCCTCTGTTTCACTCTGTTTGACTCTGTTTTCAATCTGTTTGCCTCTGTTTCACTCTGTTTCCCTCTGTTTCAGTCTGTTTTCCTCTTGTTTTACCTGTTGGCTTCTGTTTCACTCTGTTGCCTCTGTTTCACTCTGGTTGCCTCTGTTTGCCTCTGTTTCACTCTGTCTGCCTCTGTTTCACTCTGTTTGCCTCTGCTTCACTCTATTTGCCTCTGTTTGAGTCTTCTTGCCTCTGTTTCACTCTGTTAGCCTCTGTTTAAGTCTGTTAGCCTCTGTTTCACTCTGTTTGCCTCTGTTCCACTCTGTTTGCCTGTGTTTCACTCTGTCTGCCTCAGTTTCACTCTGTTTGCCTCAGTTTCACTCTGTTTGCCTCTGTTTCACTCTTTATGGCATCTGTTTAACTCTTTTTAACTCTGTTTGCCTCCGTTACACTCTTTTTGCCTCTGTTTGCCTCTGTTTAAGTCTGTTTGCCTCTGTTTTAGTCTGTCTGCCTCAGTTTCAGTCTGTTTGCCTCTGATTCAGTATGTTTGCCTCTGTTTAAGTCTGTTTGCCTCTGTTTCACTCTGTTTGCCTCTGTTTAACTCTGTTTGCCTCTGTTTCACTCTGTTTGCCTCTGTTTCACTCTGTTTGCCTCTGTTTCACTCTGTTTGCCTCTTGTTTCACCTGTTTGTCTCTGTTTCACTCTGTTTGCCTCTGTTTCACGCTGTTTGGCTCTGTTTCACTCTGTTTGCCTCTGCTTCACTCTGGTTGCCTCTGTTTCACTCTGGTTGCCTCTGTTTCACTCTGTTTGCCTCTGTTCAACTCTGTTTGCATGTGTTTCACTCTGTCTGCCTCAGTTTCACTCTGTTTGCCACTGTTTCCACTCTGTTTGCCTCTGCGTCTCTCTGTTTCCCTCTGTTTCACTCTGTTTGCCTCTGTTTCACTCTGTTTCACTCTGTTTGCCTCTGTTTCACTCTGTTTGCCTCTGTTTCACACTGTTTGCCTTTGTTTCTGCTCTGTTGCCTCTCTTTCACTCTGTTTTGCCTCTGTTTCAATCTGTTTGCATCTGTTTCACTCTTTTTGCCTCTGTTTGCCTCTATTTAAGTCTGTTTGCCTCTGTTCCAGTCTGTTTGCCTCTGTTTCAGTCTGTTTGCCTCTGTTTCAGTCTGTTTGCCTCTGTTTCATTCTGTTTGCCTCTGTTTCACTCTTTTTGCCTCTGTTTCACTCTTTATGCCTCTGTTTAACTCTGTTTACTCTGTTTGACTCCGTTTCACTCTGTTTGCCTCTGTTTCACTCTGTTTGCCTCTGCTTCACTCTTTTTTTGCCTCTGTTTTAGTCTGTTTGCCTCTGTTTAAGTCTGTCTGCCTCAGTTTCAGTCTGTTTGCCTCTGATTCAGTCTGTTTGCCTCTGTTTAAGTCTGTTTGCCTCTGTTTCACTCTGTTTGCCTCTGTTTCACTCTGATTGCCTCTGTTTCACTCTGTTTCCCTCTGTTTCACTCTTTTTGCCTCTGTTTGCCTCTGTTTAAGTCTGTTTGCCTCTGTTTAAGTCTGTCTGCCTCAGTTTCAGTCTGTTTGCCTCTGATTCATTCTGTTTGCCTCTGTTTAAGTCTGTTTGCATCTGTTTCACTCTGTTTGCCTCTGTTTCACTTTGTTTGCCTCTGTTTCACTCTGCTTCACTCTGTTTGCCTCTGTTTCACTCTGTTTGCATCTGTTTCACTCTGTTTGCCTCTGTTTCACTCTGCTTGCCTCTGATTCACTCTGTGCGCCACTGTTTCACTCTTTTTTGCCTCTGTTTGCCTCCGTTTCAGTCTGTTTGGCTCTGTTTCAGTCTGTTTGCCTCTGTTTCACTCTGTTTGCCTCTGTTTCACTCTGTTTCCCTCTGTTTCACTCTGTTTCCCTCTGTTTCACTCTGTTTGCCTCTTTTTCACTCTGTTTCCATCTGTTTCACTCTTTTTGCCTCTGTTTGCCTCTGTTTAAGTCTGTTTGCCTCTGTTTTAAGTCTGTCTGCCTCAGTTTCAGTCTGTTTGCCTTGATTCATTCTGTTTGCCTCTGTTTAAGTCTGTTTGCCTCTGTTTCAATCTGTTTGCCTCTGTTTCACTCTGTTTGGCCTCTGTTTCACTCTGTTTCACTCTGTTTGCCTCTGTTTCACTCTGTTTGCCTCTGTTTCACTCTTTTTGCCTCTGATTCAGTCTGTTTCACTCTGTTTTGCCTCTGTTTCACCCTGTTTGCCTATGTTTCACTCTGTTTGCCTCTTGTTTCACCTGTTTGCCTCTGTTTCACTCTGTTTGCCTCTGTTTCACTCTGTTTGCATCTGTTTCACTCTGTTTGCCTCTGCTTCACTCTAGTTGCCTCTTTTTCACTCTGTTTGCCTCTGTTTCACTCTGTTTGACTCTGTTTCAATCTGTTTGCCTCTGTTTCACTCTGTTTCCCTCTGTTTCAGTCTGTTTTCCTCTTGTTTTACCTGTTGGCTTCTGTTTCACTCTGTTTGCCTCTGTTTCACTCTGTTTGCCTCTGTTTGCCTCTGTTTCACTCTGTCTGCCTCTGTTTCACTCTGTTTGCCTCTGCTTCACTCTGTTTGCCTCTGTTTAAGTCTTCTTGCCTCTGTTTCACTCTGTTAGCCTCTGTTTAAGTCTGTTAGCCTCTGTTTCACTCTGTTTGCCTCTGTTCCACTCTGTTGCC
>JANJGN010004491.1:0-32837 GCA_026770705.1 Isurus oxyrinchus | reverse complement strand
AGCCTCTCGCCCACACTCTCCCTGCCTCTCGCCCGCTCTCTCCCTGCCTCTCACCCACTCTCTCCCTGCCTCTCACCAACTCTCTCCTTGCCTCTCGCCCGCCTCTCTCCTTGCCTTTCGCCCGCTCTCTCCCTGCCTCTACCCACTCTCTCCCTGCCTCTCACCCAGTCTCTCCCTGCCTCTCCCCCGCTCTCTCCCTGTTTCTCGCCCGCTCTCTCCCTGCCTCTCGCCCGCTCTTTTCCAGCCTCTCGCCCGCTCTTTCCCAGCCTCTCGCCCGCACTCTCCCTGCCTCTCGCCCGCTCTCTCCCTGCCTCTCGCCCGCTCTTTTCCAGCCTCTCGCCCGCTCTTTCCCAGCCTCTCGCCCGCACTCTCCCTGCCTCTCGCCCACTCTCCCCCTGACACTCACCCGCTCTCACCCTGCCTCTCACCCACTCTCACCCTGCCTCTCACCCACTCTCACCCTGCCGCTCGCCCGCTCTCTCCCTGCCGCTCGCCCGCTCTCTCCCTGCCTCTACCCACTCTCTCCCTGCCTCTCACCCGCTGTCTCCCTGCCTCTCGCCCACTCTCTCCCTGCCTCTCGCCCGCTCTCTCCCTGCATCTTGCACACTCACTCCCTGCCTCTACCCACTCTCTCCCTGCCTCTCACCCACTCTCTCCCTGCCTCTCACCCGCTCTCTCCCTGCCTCTCGCCCTCTCTCTCCCTGCCTCTCACCCGCTCTCTCCATGCTTCTCGCCCGCTCTCTCTCTGCCTCTCGCCCGCTCTCTCGCTGCCTCTCGCCCACTCTCTCCCTGCCTCTCGACCGCTCTCCCCCTGCCTCTCACCCAATCTCACCCTGCCTCTCACCCACTCTCACCCTGCCGCTCGCCCCGCTCTCTCCCTGCCGCTCGCCCGCTCTCTCCCTGCCTCTCGCCCGCTATCTCCCTGCCTCTTTCCCTGCCTCTCTCCCTGCCTCTCACCCACACTCTCCCTGCCTCTCACACACTCTCTCCCTGCCTCTCTCCCTGCCTCTCTCCCTGCCTCTCTCCCTGCCTCTCTCCCTGCCTCTCTCCCTGCCTCTCTCCCTGCCTCTCACCAGCTCTCTCCCTGCCTCTCGCACACTCACTCCTTGCCTCTCACACACTCTCTCCCTGCCTCTCACCCGCTCTCACCCTGCATCTCACCCACTCTCTCCCTGACTCTCGCCCGCTCTTTCCCAGCCTCTCGCCCACTCTCTCCCTGCCTCTCGCCTGCTCTCCCCCTGCCTCTCACCCACTCTCACCCTGCCTCTCACCCACTCTCACCCTGCTGCTCGCCCGCTCTCTCCCTGCCGCTCGCCTGCTCTCTCCCTGCCTCTCTCCCAGCTTCTCGCCCACTCTCTCCCTGCCTCTCAACCCAGCCTCTCGCCCACTCTCTCCCTGCCTCTCACACGCTCTCTCCCTGCCTCTCACCCGCTCTCTCTCTGCCTCTCGCCCGCTCTCCCCCTGCCGCTCGCCCCACCTCTCTCCCTGCCTCTCACCCGCTCTCTCCCTGCTTCTCACCCGCTCTCTCCCTGCCTCTCACCTGTTCTCTCCCTGCCTCTCGCCCGCTCTCTCCATGCCACTCGCCCGCTCTCTCCCTGCCTCTCGCCCACTCTCCCCCTGCCTCTCGCCCGCTCTCTCTCTGCCTCTCGTCCGACATCTCACTCTGCCTCACGCCCACTCTCTCCCTGCCTCTCACCCACTCTCTCCCTGCCTCTTGCCCGCTCTCTCCCTGGCTCTCGCCCACTCTCTCCCTGCCTCTCAGCCGCTCTCTCCCTGCCTCTCGCCCACTCTCTCCCTGCCTCTCGCCCGCTCTCCCCCCTGCCTCTCACCCACTCTCACCCTGCCTCTCACCCAATCTCACCCTGCCGCTGGCCCGCTCTCTCCCTGCCGCTCGCCCGCTCTCTCCCTGCCTCTCGCCCGCCCTCTCCCTGCCTCTCGCCCACTCTCTCCCTGCCTCTCGCCCACTCTCTCCCTGCCTCTCACACACTCTCTCCCTGCCTCTCACACACTCTCTCCCTGCCTCTCAACCGCTCTCTCCCTGCCTCTCGCCCGCTCTCTCCCTGCCTCTCGCCCGCTCTCTCCCTGCCTCTAACTGCTCTCTCCCTGCCTCTCAAACGCTCTCTCCTTGCCTCTCAACTGCGGTCTTCCTGCCTCTCGCCCACTCTATCCCTGCCTCTCACCCACTCTCTCCCTGCCTCTCGCCCACTCTCCCCCTGCATCTCGCCCACTCTCCCCCTGCCTCTCACCCACTCTCCCCCTGCCTCTCACCCACTCTCACCCTGCCTCTCGCCAGCTCTCTCCCTGCCTCTCTCCCTGCCTCTCGCCCGCTCTCTCCCTGCCTCTCGCCCACTCTCTCTCTGCCTCTCGCCCACTCTCTCCCTGCCTCTCGCCCGCTCTCTCCCTGCCTCTCGCCCGCTCTCTCCCTGCCTCTCGCCTGCTCTCTCCCTGCCTCTCGCCCGCTCTCTCCCTGCCTCTCGCCCACTCTCTCCCTGCCTCTCTACCGGTGTCTCCCTGCCTCTCACCCACACCCTCCCTGCCTTTCGCCCGTACTTTCCCTGCCTCTCGCCCGCTCTCTCCCTGCCTCTCGCCCGCTCTCTCCCTGCTTCTCGCCCCCTCTCTCCCTGCCTCTCGCCAGCTCTCTGCCTGCCTCTCGCCCATTCTCTCCCTGCATCTCGCCCACTCTCTCCCTGCCACTCGCCCGCTCTCACCCTGCCTCTCGCCCGCTCTCTCCCTGCCTCTACCCACTCTCTCCCTGCCTCTCAAACGCTCTCTCCTTGCCTCTCAACTGCTCTCTCCCTGCCTCTCGCCCACTCTCTCCCTGCCTCTCACCCACTCTCTCCCTGCCTCTCACCCACTCCCTCCCTGCCTCTCGCCCGCACTCTCCCTGCCTCTCGCTCGCTCTCTCCCTATCTCTCACCCGATCTCTCCCTGCCTTTCGCCAGCTCTCTCCCTGCCTCTCGCCCATTCACTCCCTGCATCTCGCCCACTCTCTCCCTGCCTCTCGCCCTTTCTCTCCCTGCCTCTTGCCCGCTCTCTCCCTGCCTCTTGCCCGCTCTCACCCTGCCTTTTGCCCACTCACTCCCTGCCTCTCACCCGCTCTTTCCCTGCTTCTCACCCGCTCTCTCCCTGCCTCTCACCTGTTCTCTCCCTGCCTCTCGCCCGCTCTCTCCTTGCCATTCGCCCGCTCTCTCCCTGCCTCTCGCCCGCTACTCCCTGCCTCTCGCCCGCTCTCTCCCTGCCTCTCGCCCGCTCTCTCCCTGCCTCTCGCACACTCTCTCCCTGCCTCTCGCCTGCTCTCTCCCTGCCTCTCACCCGCTCTCTCCCTGCCTCTCACCTGTTCTCTCCCTGCCTCTCGCCCGCTCTCTCCTTGCCATTCGCCCGCTCTCTCCCTGCCTCTCGCCCGCTACTCCCTGCCTCTCGCCCGCTCTATCCCTGCCTCTCGCCCGCTCTCTCCCTGCCTCTCTCCCTGCCTCCATTCCAGCCTCTCGCCCACTCTCTCCCTACATCTCACCCATTCTCTCCCTGCCTCTCGCCCGCTCTCTCCCTGCCTCTCGCACACTCAGTCCCTGCCTCTCACCCGCTCTCTCCCTGCCTCTCGCCCACTCTCTCCCTGCCTCTCGCCCGCTCTCCCCCTGCCTCTCACCCGCTCTCACCCTGCCTCTCACCCACTCTCACCCTGCCGCTGGTCCGCTCTCTCCCTGCCGCTCGCCCCGCTCTCTCCCTGCCTCTCGCCCGCTCTCTCCCTGCCTCTCTCCCTGCCTCTCTCCCTGCCTCTCGCCCACTCTCTCCCTGCCTCTCACACACTCTCTCCCTGCCTCTCACACACTCTCTCCCTGCCTCTCACCCGCTCTCTCCCTGCCTCTCACACACTCTCTCCCTGCCTCTCACCCGCTCTCTCCCTGCCTCTCGCCCGCTCTCTCCCTGCCTCTCGCCCGCTCTCTCCCTGCCTCTCGCCCGCTCTCTCCCTGCCTCTAACTGCTCTCTCCCTGCCTCTCAAACGCTCTCTCCTTGCCTCTCAACTGCGGTCTCCCTGCCTCTCGCCCACTCTATCCCTGCCTCTCACCCACTCTCTCCCTGCCTCTCGCCCACTCTCCCCCTGCATCTCGCCCACTCTCCCCCTGCCTCTCACCCACTCTCCCCCTGCCTCTCACCCACTCTCACCCTGCCTCTCGCCATTTCTCTCCCTGCCTCTCTCGCTGCCTCTCGCCCGCTCTCTCCCTGATTCTCGCCCACTCTCTCTCTGCCTCTCACCCACTCTCTCCCTGCCTCTCGCCCGCTCTCTCCCTGCCTCTCGCCCGCTCTCTCCCTGCCTCTCGCCTGCTCTCTCCCTGCCTCTCGGCCCGCTCTCTCCCTGCCTCTCGCCCACTCTCTCCCTGCCTCTCGACCGGTGTCTCCCTGCCTCTCACCCACACCCTCCCTGCCTTTCGCCCGCACTTTCCCTGCCTCTCGCCCGCTCTCTCCCTGCCTCTCGCCCGCTCTCTCCCTGCCTCTCTCCCTGCCTCTCGCCCGCTCTCTCCCTGCATCTCGCCCATTCTCTCCCTGCCTCTCGCCCGCTCTCTCCCTGCCTCTCGCACTCTCTCTCCCTGCCTCTCACACGCTCTCTCCCTGCCTCTCACCCGCTCTCTCCCTGCCTCTCACCCACTATCTCCCTGCCTCTCGCCCAATCTCTCCCTGCCTCTCGCCCGCTCTCTCACTGCCTCTCGCCCGCTCTCTCCCTGCCCCTCGTCCGCTCTCTCCCTGCCTCTCGCCCGCTCTCTCCCTGCCTCTCGCCCGCTCTCTCCCTGCCTCTCACCCGCTCTCTCCCTGCCTCTTGCCAGCTCTCTCCCTGCCTCTAACCACTCTCTCCCTGTCTCTCACGCACTCTCTCCTTGCCTCTCGCCCACTCTCTCCCTGCCTCTCGCCCACTCTCCCCCTGCCTCTCGCCCTCTCTCCCCCTGCCTCTCACCCACTCTCCCTCTGCCTCTCACCCACTCGCACCCTGCCTCTCGCCCGCTCTCTCCCTGCCTCTCTCCCTGCCTCTCGCCCGCTCTCTCGCTGCCTCTCGCCCGCTCTCTCCCTGCCTCTCACCCGCTCTCTCCCTGCTTCTCACCCGCTCTCTCCCTGCCTCTCACCTGTTCTCTCCCTGCCTCTCGCCCACTCTCCCCCTGCCTCTCGCCCGCTCTCTCTCTGCCTCTCGTCCGATCTCTCACTCTGCCTCACGCCCACTCTCTCCCTGCCTCTCACCCACTCTCTCCCTGCCTCTCACCCACTCTCTCCCTGCCTCTCGCCCGCTCTCCTCCCTGCCTCTCACCCACTCTCTCCCTGCTTCTCGACCCCTCTCTCCCTGCCTCTCACCAACTCTCTCCTTGCCTCTCACCCGCTCTCTCCCTGCCTCTCGCCTGCTCTCTCCCTGCCTCTCACCCGCACTTTCCCTGTATCTCGCCCGCTCTCTCCCTGCCTCTCACCCACTCTCACCCTGCCGCTCGCCCGCTCTCTCCCTGCCGCTCGCCCATTCTCACCCTGCCGCTCGCCCGCTCTCTCCCTACCTCTCGCCCGCTCACTCCCTGCCTCTCTCCCTGCCTCTCTCCCTGCCTCTCGCCCACTCTCTCCCTGCCTCTCGCCCATTCTCTCCCTGCCTCTCGCCTGCTCTCTCCCTGCCTCTCGCACACTCATTCCTGCCTCTCACACGGTCACTCCCTGCCTCTCACCTGCTCTCCCCCTGCATCTCGCCCACTCTCTCCCAGCCTCTCACCCGCTCTCTCCCTGCCTCTCGCCCGCTCTCTCCCTGCCTCTCGCCCGCTCTCTCCCTGCCTCTCGCCCGTTCTCTCCCTGCCTCTCGCCCACTCCCTCCCTGCCTCTACACTCTCTCTCCCTGCCTCTCACCCACTCTCTCCCTGCCTCTCACCAACTCTCTCCTTGCCTCTCGCCCGCTCTCTCCTTGCCTTTCGCCCGCTCTCTCCCTGCCTCTACCCACTCTCTCCCTGCCTCTCACACAGTCTCTCCCTGCCTCTCCCCCGCTCTCTCCCTGTCTCTCGCCCGCTCTCTCCCTGCCTCTCGCCCGCTCTTTTCCAGCCTCTCGCCCGCTCTTTCCCAGCCTCTCGCCCACACTCTCCCTGCCTCTCGCCCGCTCTCTCCCTGCCTCTCACCCACTCTCTCCCTGCCTCTCACCAACTCTCTCCTTGCCTCTCGCCCGCTCTCTCCTTGCCTTTCGCCCGCTCTCTCCCTGCCTCTACCCACTCTCTCCCTGCCTCTCACCCAGTCTCTCCCTGCCTCTCCCCCGCTCTCTCCCTGTTTCTCGCCCGCTCTCTCCCTGCCTCTCGCCCGCCTCTTTTCCAGCCTCTCGCCCGCTCTTTCCCAGCCTCTCGCCCGCACTCTCCCTGCCTCTCGCCCGCTCTCTCCCTGCCTCTCGCCCGCTCTTTTCCAGCCTCTCGCCCGCTCTTTCCCAGCCTCTCGCCCGCACTCTCCCTGCCTCTCGCCCACTCTCCCCCTGACACTCACCCGCTCTCACCCTGCCTCTCACCCACTCTCACCCTGCCTCTCACCCACTCTCACCCTGCCGCTCGCCCCGCTCTCTCCCTGCCGCTCGCCCGCTCTCTCCCTGCCTCTACCCACTCTCTCCCTGCCTCTCACCCGCTGTCTCCCTGCCTCTCGCCCACTCTCTCCCTGCCTCTCGCCCGCTCTCTCCCTGCATCTTGCACACTCACTCCCTGCCTCTACCCACTCTCTCCCTGCCTCTCACCCACTCTCTCCCTGCCTCTCACCAACTCTCTCCTTGCCTCTCGCCCGCTCTCTCCTTGCCTTTCGCCCGCTCTCTCCCTGCCTCTACCCACTCTCTCCCTGCCTCTCACCCAGTCTCTCCCTGCCTCTCCCCCGCTCTCTCCCTGTTTCTCGCCCGCTCTCTCCCTGCCTCTCGCCCGCTCTTTTCCAGCCTCTCGCCCGCTCTTTCCCAGCCTCTCGCCCGCACTCTCCCTGCCTCTCGCCCGCTCTCTCCCTGCCTCTCGCCCGCTCTTTTCCAGCCTCTCGCCCGCTCTTTCCCAGCCTCTCGCCCGCACTCTCCCTGCCTCTCGCCCACTCTCCCCCTGACACTCACCCGCTCTCACCCTGCCTCTCACCCACTCTCACCCCTGCCTCTCACCCACTCTCACCCTGCCGCTCGCCCCGCTCTCTCCCTGCCGCTCGCCCGCTCTCTCCCTGCCTCTACCCACTCTCTCCCTGCCTCTCACCCGCTGTCTCCCTGCCTCTCGCCCACTCTCTCCCTGCCTCTCGCCCGCTCTCTCCCTGCATCTTGCACACTCACTCCCTGCCTCTACCCACTCTCTCCCTGCCTCTCACCCACTCTCTCCCTGCCTCTCACCCGCTCTCTCCCTGCCTCTCGCCCTCTCTCCTCCCTGCCTCTCACCCGCTCTCTCCATGCTTCTCGCCCGCTCTCTCTCTGCCTCTCGCCCGCTCTCTCGCTGCCTCTCGCCCACTCTCTCCCTGCCTCTCGACCGCTCTCCCCCTGCCTCTCACCCAATCTCACCCTGCCTCTCACCCACTCTCACCCTGCCGCTCGCCCGCTCTCTCCCTGCCGCTCGCCCCGCTCTCTCCCTGCCTCTCGCCCGCTATCTCCCTGCCTCTTTCCCTGCCTCTCTCCCTGCCTCTCACCCACACTCTCCCTGCCTCTCACACACTCTCTCCCTGCCTCTCTCCCTGCCTCTCTCCCTGCCTCTCTCCCCTGCCTCTCTCCCTGCCTCTCTCCCTGCCTCTCTCCCTGCCTCTCACCAGCTCTCTCCCTGCCTCTCGCACACTCACTCCTTGCCTCTCACACACTCTCTCCCTGCCTCTCACCCCGCTCTCACCCTGCATCTCACCCACTCTCTCCCTGACTCTCGCCCGCTCTTTCCCAGCCTCTCGCCCACCTCTCTCCCTGCCTCTCGCCTGCTCTCCCCCTGCCTCTCACCCACTCTCACCCTGCCTCTCACCCACTCTCACCCTGCTGCTCGCCCGCTCTCTCCCTGCCGCTCGCCTGCTCTCTCCCTGCCTCTCTCCCAGCTTCTCGCCCACTCTCTCCCTGCCTCTCAACCCAGCCTCTCGCCCACTCTCTCCCTGCCTCTCACACGCTCTCTCCCTGCCTCTCACCCGCTCTCTCTCTGCCTCTCGCCCGCTCTCCCCCTGCCTCTCACCCACTCTCACCCTGCCGCTCGCCCGCTCTCTCCCTGCCGCTCGCACCGCTCTCTCCCTGCCGCTCGCCCGCTCTCTCCCTGCCTCTCTCCCTGCTTCTCTCCCTGCCTCTCTTCCTGCCTCTCTCCCTGCCTCTCTCCCTGCCTCTCTCCCTCCCTCTCGCCCACTCTCTCCCTGCCTCTCGCCCGCTCTCTCCCTGCCTCTCGCCCGCTCTCTCCCTGCCTCTCGCACACTCACTCCCTGCCTCTCACACACTCTCTCCCTGCCTCTCACCCGCTCTCTCCCTGCCTCTCGCCCGCTCTCTCCCTGCCTCTCGCCAACTCTCACCCAATCGCTCCCTGCCTCTCGCCCACTCTCTCCCAGCCTCTCGCCCAATCTCTCCCTGCCTCTCGGCCAATCTCTCCCTGCCTCTCGCCCGCTCTCTCCCTGCCTCTCGCCCGCTCTCTCCCTACCTCTCAAACGCTCTCTCCCTACCTCTCAAACGCTCTCTCCTTGCCTCTCAACTGCTCTCTCCCGGCCACTCGCCCACTCTCTCCCTGCCTCTCATCCACGCTCTCCCTGCCTCTCGCCCAAACTCCCCCTGCATCTCGCCCACCTCTCCCCCTGCCTCTCACCCACTCTCACCCTGCCTCTCACCCACTCTCACCCTGCCTCTCGCCAGCTCTCTCCCTGCCTCTCTCGCTGCCTCTCGCCTGCTCTCTCCCTGCCTCTCGCCCCTTCTCTCCCTGCCTCTCGCCAGCTCTCTCCCTGCCTCTCGCCCGCTCTCTCCCTGCCTCTCACCCGCTCTCTCCCTGCCTCTCAAACGCTCTCTCCTTGCCTCTCAACTGCTCTCTCCCTGCCTCTCGCCCACTCTCTCCCTGCCTCTCACCCACTCTCTCCCTGCCTCTCGCCCACTCTCCCCCTGCCTCTCGCCCACTCTCCCCCTGCCTCTCACCCACTCTCACCCTGCCTCTTGCCCGCTCTCTCCCTGCCTCTCTCCCTGCCTCTCGCCCGTTCTCTCCATGCCTCTCGCCCACTCTCTCCCTGCCTCTCACCCCGCTCTCTCCCTGCCTCTCGCCCGCTCTCCTCCCTGCCTCTCGCCTGCTCTCTCCCTGCCTCTCGCCCGCTCTCTCCCTGCCTCTCGCCCCCTCTCTCCCTGCCTCTCGACCGGTGTCTCCCTGCCTCTCACCCATTCCCTCCCTGCCTCTCGCCCGCTCTCTCCCTGCCTCTCGCCCACTCTCTCCCTGCCTCTCGACCGGTGTCTCCCTGCCTCTCACCCACTCTCTCCCTGCCTCTCGCCCACTCTCTCCCTGCCTCTCGCCCACTCTCTCCCTGCCTCTCGCCCGCTCTCTCCCTGCCTCTCGCCCGCTCTCTCCCTGCCTCTCGCCCGCTCTCTCCCTGCCTCTCGCCCGCTCTCTCCCTGCCTCTCGCCCGCTCTCTCCCTGCCTCTCGCACCCTCTCTCCCTGCCTCTCGCTCGCTCTCTCCCTGCCTCTCACCCGCTCTCTCCCTGCCTCTCGCCAGCTCTCTCCCTGCCTCTCACCCATACACTCCCTGCATCTCGCCCACTCTCTCCCTGCCTCTCGCCCTTTCTCTCCCTGCCTCTTGCCCGCTCTCACCCTGCCTCTTGCCCGCTCACTCCCTGCCTCTCACCCGCACTTTCCCTGCTTCTCACCCGCTCTCTCCCTGCCTCTCACCTGTTCTCTCCCTGCCTCTCGCCCGCTCTCTCCTTGCCATTCGCCCGCTCTCTCCCTGCCTCTCGCCCGCTACTCCCTGCCTCTCGCCCGCTCTCTCCCTGCCTCTCGCCCGCTCTCTCCCTGCCTCTCTCCCTGCCTCTCTCCCTGCCTCTCGCCCTCTCTCTCCCTGCATCTCGCCCATTCTCTCCCTGCCTCTCGCCCGCTCTCTCCCTGCCTCTTGCACACTCACTCCCTGCCTCTCACACGCTCTCTCCCTGCCTCGCACCCGCTCTCTCCCTGCCTCACACCCACTCTCTCCCTGCCTCTCGCCCAATCTCTCCCTGCCTCTCGCCCGCTCTCTCACTGCCTCTCGCCCGCTCTCTCCCTGCCTCTCGCCCGCTCTCTTCCTGTCTCTCGCCCGCTCTCTCGATGCCTCTCGCCCGCTCTCTCCCTGCCTCTATCCACTCTCTCCCTGCCTCTGACCCGCTCTCTCCTTGCCTCTCACCCACTCTCTCCCTGCCGCTCACCCACTCTCTCCCTGCTTCTCGACCCCTTTCTCCCTGCCTCTCACCAACTCTCTCCTTGCCTCTCACCCGCTCTCTCCCTGCCTCTCTCCCTGCCTCTCTCCCTGCCTCTCGCCTGCTCTCTCCCTGCCTCTCGCCCACTCTCTCCCTGCCTCTCGCCCGCTCTCTCCCTGCCTCTCGCCCGCTCTCTCCCTGCCTCTCGCCCACTCTCACCCTGCCGCTCGCCCGCTCTCTCCCTGCCGCTCGCCCCGCTCTCTCCCTGCCTCTACCCACTCTCTCCCTGCCTCTCACCCGCTCTCTCCCTGCCTCTCGCCCACTCTCTCCCTGCTTCTCGACCCCTTTCTCCCTGCCTCTCACCAACTCTCTCCTTGCCTCTCACCCGCTCTCTCCCTGCCTCTCTCCCTGCCTCTCTCCCTGCCTCTCGCCTGCTCTCTCCCTGCCTCTCGCCCACTCTCTCCCTGCCTCTCGCCCACTCTCTCCCTGCCTCTCGCCCGCTCTCTCCCTGCCTCTCGCCCACTCTCACCCTGCCGCTCGCCCGCTCTCTCCCTGCCGCTCGCCCGCTCTCTCCCTGCCTCTACCCACTCTCTCCCTGCCTCTCACCCGCTCTCTCCCTGCCTCTCGCCCACTCTCTCCCTGCCTCTCGCCCGCTCTCTCCCTGCCTCTTGCACACTCACTCCCTGCCTCTACCCACTCTCTCCCTGCCTCTCACCCACTCTCTCCCTGCCTCTCACCCGCTCTCTCCCTGCCTCTCACCCGCTCTCTCTCTGCCTCTCGCCCGCTCTCTCTCTGCCTCTCGCCCACTCTCTCCCTGCCTCTCGCCCGCTCTCCCCCTGCCTCTCACCCACTCTCACCCTGCCTCTCACCCACTCTCACCCTGCCACTCGCCCGCTCTCTCCCTGCCGCTCGCCCGCTCTCTCCCTGCCTCTCGCCCGCTATCTCCCTGCCTCTCTCCCTGCCTCTCACCCACACTCTCCCTGCCTCTCACACACTCTCTCCCTCCTCTCTCCCTGCCTCTCTCCCTGCCTCTCTCCCTGCCTCTCACCAGCTCTCTCCCTGCCTCTCGCACACTCACTCCTTGCCTCTCACACACTCTCTCCCTGCCTCTCACCCGCTCTCACCCTGCATCTCACCCACTCTCTCCCTGACTCTCGCCCGCTCTTTCCCAGCCTCTCGCCCACTCTCTCCCTGCCTCTCGCCCGCTCTCCCCCTGCCTCTCACCCACTCTCACCCTGCCTCTCACCCACTCTCACCCTGCTGCTCGCCCGCTCTCTCCCTGCCGCTCGCCTGCTCTCTCCCTGCCTCTCTCCCAGCCTCTCGCCCACTCTCTCCCTGCCTCTCTCCCAGCCTCTCGCCCACTCTCTCCCTGCCTCTCACACGCGCTCTCCCTGCCTCTCACCCACTCTCTCTCTGCCTCTCGCCCGCTCTCCCCCTGCCTCTCACCCACTCTCACCCTGCCGCTCGCCCGCTCTCTCCCTGCCGCTCGCCCGCTCTCTCCCTGCCTCTCTCCCTGCCTCTCTCCCTGCCTCTCTCCCTGCCTCTCTCCCTGCCTCTCTCCCTGCCTCTCGCCCACTCTCTTACTGCCTCTCGCCCGCTCTCTCCCTGCCTCTCGCACACTCACTCCCTGCCTCTCACACACTCTCTCCCTGCCTCTCACCCGCTCTCTCCCTGCCTCTCGCCCGCTCTCTCCCTGCCTCTCGCCAACTCTCACCCAATCGCTCCCTGCCTCTCGCCCACTCTCTCCCAGCCTCTCGCCCAATCTCTCCCTGCCTCTCGCCCAATCTCTCCCTGCCTCTCGCCCGCTCTCTCCCTGCCTCTCGACGGCTCTCTCCCTACCTCTCAAACGCTCTCTCCTTGCCTCTCAACTGCTCTCTCCCGGCCACTCGCCCACTCTCTCCCTGCCTCTCATCCACGCTCTCCCTGCCTCTCGCCCACTCTCCCCCTGCATCTCGCCCACTCTCCCCCTGCCTCTAACCCACTCTCCCCCTGCCTCTCACCCATTCTCACCCTGCCTCTCGCCAGCTCTCTCCCTGCCTCTCTCGCTGCCTCTCGCCCGCTCTCTCCCTCCCTCTCGCCCACTCTCTCCCTGCCTCTCGCCCACTCTCTCTCTGCCTCTCGCCCACTCTCTCCCTGCCTCTCACCCGCTCTCTCCCTGCCTCTCGCCCGCTCTCTCCCTGCCTCTCGCCTGCTCTCTCCCTGCCTCTCGCCCGCTCTCTGCCTGCCTCTCGCCCACTCTCTCCCTGCGTCTCGACCGTTGTCTCCCTGCCTCTCACCCACGCCCTCCCTGCCTATCGCCCGCACTCTCCCTGCCTCTCGTCCGCTCTCTCCCTGCCTCTCACCCGCTCTCTCCCTGCTTCTCGCCCCTTCTCTCCCTGCCTCTCGCCAGCTCTCTCCCTGCCTCTCGCCCATTCTCTCCCTGCATCTCGCCCACTCTCTCCCTGCCTCTCGCCCGCTCTCACCCTGCCTCTCGCCCGCTCTCTCCCTGCCTCTACCCACTCTCTCCCTGCCTCTCAAACGCTCTCTCCTTGCCTCTCAACTGCTCTCTCCCTGCCTCTCGCCCACTCTCTCCCTGCCTCTCACCCACTCTCTCCCTGCCTCTCGCCCACTCTCCCTCTGCATCTCGCCCACTCTCCACCTGCCTCTCACCCACTCTCCCCCTGCCTCTCACCCACTCTCACCCTGCCTCTCGCCCGCTCTCTCCCTGCCTCTCTCCCTCCTTCTCGCCCGCTCTCTCCCTGCCTCTCGCCCGCTCTCTCCTTGCCTCTCGCCCACTCTCTCCCTGCCTCTCGCCCACTCTCTCCCTGCCTCTCACCCGCTCTCTCCCTGCCTCTCACCCGCTCTCTCCCTGCCTCTCGCCCACTCTCTCCCTGCCTCTCGACATTTGTCTCCCTGCCTCTCACCCACGCCCTCCCTGCCTATCGCCCGCACTCTCCCTGCCTCTCGCCCGCTCTCTCCCTGCCTCTCACCCGCTCTCTCCCTGCTTCTCGCCCCTTCTCTCCCTGCCTCTCGCCAGCTCTCTCCCTGCCTCTCGCCCATTCTCTCCCTGCATCTCGCCCACTCTCTCCCTGCCTCTCGCCCGCTCTCACCCTGCCTCTCGCCCGCTCTCTCCCTGCCTCTACCCACTCTCTCCCTGCCTCTCAAACGCTCTCTCCTTGCCTCTCAACTGCTCTCTCCCTGCCTCTCGCCCACTCTCTCCCTGCCTCTCACCCACTCTCTCCCTGCCTCTCGCCCACTCTCCCCCTGCATCTCGCCCACTCTCCCCCTGCCTCTCACCCACTCTCCCCCTGCCTCTCACCCGCTCTCACCCTGCCTCTCGCCCGCTCTCTCCCTGCCTCTCTCCCTGCCTCTCGCCCGCTCTCTCCCTGCCTCTCGCCCACTCTCTCCCTGCCTCTCGCCCACTCTCTCCCTGCCTCTCGCCCACACAATCCCTGCCTCTCGCCCACTCTCTCCCTGCCTCTCGCCCGCTCTCTCCCTGCCTCTCGCCCGCTCTCTCCCTGCCTCTCGCCCGCTCTCTCCCTGCCTCTCGCCCGCTCTCTCCCTGCCTCTCGCCCGCTCTCTCCCTGCCTCTCGCCCCCTCTCTCCCTGCCTCTTGACCGGTGTCTCCCTGCCTCTCACCCACTCCCTCCCTGCCTCTCGCCCACTCTCTCCCTGCCTCTCGACCGGTGTCTCCCTGCCTCTCGCCCACTCTCTCCCTGCCTCTCGCCCACTCTCTCCCTGCCTCTCGCCCGCTCTCTCCCTGCCTCTCGCCCGCTCTCTCCCTGCCTCTCGCCCGCTCTCTCCCTGCCTCTCGCCCGCTCTCTCCCTGCCTCTCGCCCCTTCTCTCCCTGCCTCTCGCTCGCTCTCTCCCTGCCTCTCACCCGCTCTCTCCCTGCCTCTCGCCAGCTCTCTCCCTGCCTCTCACCCATACACTCCCTGCATCTCGCCCACTCTCTCCCTGCCTCTCGCCCTTTCTCTCCCTGCCTCTCGCCCGCTCTCTCCCTGCCTCTTGCCCGCTCTCACCCTGCCTCTTGCCCGCTCACTCCCTGCCTCTCACCCGCTCTTTCCCTGCTTCTCACCCGCTCTCTCCCTGCCTCTCACCTGTTCTCTCCCTGCCTCTCACCCATACACTCCCTGCATCTCGCCCACTCTCTCCCTGCCTCTCGCCCTTTCTCTCCCTGCCTCTCGCCCGCTCTCTCCCTGCCTCTTGCCCGCTCTCACCCTGCCTCTTGCCCGCTCACTCCCTGCCTCTCACCCGCTCTTTCCCTGCTTCTCACCCGCTCTCTCCCTGCCTCTCACCTGTTCTCTCCCTGCCTCTCGCCCGCTCTCTCCTTGCCATTCGCCCGCTCTCTCCCTGCCTCTCGCCCGCTACTCCCTGCCTCTCGCCCGCTCTCTCCCTGCCTCTCGCCCGCTCTCTCCCTGCCTCTCACCCACTCTCTCCCTGCCTCTCGCCCACTCTCTCCCTGCATCTCGCCCGTTCTCTCCCTGCCTCTCGCCCGCTCTCTCCCTGCCTCTCGCACGCTCACTCCCTGCCTCTCACACGCTCTCTCCCTGCCTCGCACCCGCTCTCTCCCTGCCTCACACCCACTCTCTCCCTGCCTCTCGCCCAATCTCTCCCTGCCTCTCGCCCGCTCTCTCACTGCCTGTCGCCCGCTCTCTCCCTGCCCCTCGTCCGCTCTCTCCCTGCCTCTCGCCCGCTCTCTCCCTGCCTCTCGCCCGCTCTCTCCTTGCCTCTCGCCCGCTCTCTCCCTGCCTCTCGCCCGCTCTCTCCCTGCCTCTAACCACTCTCTCCCTGCCTCTCACCCGCTCTCTCCTTGCCTCTCGCCCACTCTCTCCCTGCCTCTCACCCACTCTCTCCCTGCTTCTCGACCCCTCTCTCCCTGCCTCTCACCAACTCTGTCCCTGCCTCTCAACAACTCTCTCCCTGCCTCTCACCCACTCTCTCCCTGCCTCTCGCCCACTCTCCCCCTGCCTCTCACCCACTCTCTCCCTGCCTCTCGCCCACTCACCCCCTGCCACTCACCCACTCTTAACCTGCCTCTCACCCACTCTCACCCTGCCACTCACCCACTCTCAACCTGCCTCTCACCCGCTCTCTCCCTGCCTCTCGCCCGCTCTCTCCCTGCCACTCACGCACTCTCTCCCTGCCTCTCGCCCACTCTCTCCTTGCCTCTCGCCCACACTCTCCCTGCCGCTCGCCCGCACCCTTCCTGAATCTCGCCCGCTCTCTCCCTGCCTCTCACCCACTCTCTCCCTGCCTCTCGCCCGCTCTCACCCTGTCTCTCTCCCGCTCTCTCCCTGCCTCTCACCAGCTCTCTCCCTGCCTCTCGCACACTCACTCCTTGCCTCTCACACACTCTCTCCCTGCCTCTCACCCGCTCTCACCCTGCATCTCACCCGCTCTCTCCCTGACTCTCGCCCGCTCTCTCCCTGACTCTCGCCCGCTCTCTCCCTGCCTCTCGCCCGCTCTCCCCCTGCCTCTCGCCCACTCTCACCCTGCCTCTCACCCACTCTCACCCTGCTGCTCGCCCGCTCTCTCCCTGCCGCTCGCCTGCTCTCTCCCTGCCTCTCTCCCAGCCTCTCGCCCACTCTCTCCCTGCCTCTCACACGCTCTCTCCCTGCCTCTCACCCGCTCTCTCTCTGCCTCTCGCCCGCTCTCCCCCTGCCTCTCACCCACTCTCACCTGCCGCTCGCCCGCTCTCTCCCTGCCTCTCTCCCTGCCTCTCTCCCTGCCTCTCTCCCTCCCTCTCGCCCACTCTCTCCCTGCCTCTCGCCCACTCTCTTCCCTGCCTCTCGCCCGCTCTCTCCCTGCCTCTCGCACACTCACTCCCTGCCTCTCACACACTCTCTCCCTGCCTCTCACCCGCTCTCTCCCTGCCTCTCGCCCGCTCTCTCCCTGCCTCTCGCCTACTCTCGCCCAATCGCTCCCTGCCTCTTGCCCACTCTCTCCCAGCCTCTCGCCCAATCTCTCCCTGCCTCTCGCCCAATCTCTCCCTGCCTCTCGCCCGCTCTCTCCCTGCCTCTCGCCCGCTCTCTCCCTACCTCTCAAACGCTCTCTCCTTGCCTCTCAACTGCTCTGTCCCTGCCTCTCGCCCACTCTCTCCCTGCCTCTCGACCGTTGTCTCCCTGCCTCTCACCCACGCCCTCCCTGCCTATCGCCCGCACTCTCCCTGCCTTTCGCCCGCTCTCTCCCTGCCTCTCACCCGCTCTCTCCCTGCCTCTCGCCCGCTACTCCCTGCCTCTCGCCCGCTCTCTCCCTGCCTCTCGCCCGCTCTCTCCCTGCCTCTCTCCCTGCCTCTCTCCCTGCCTCCCGCCCACTCTCTCCCTGCATCTCGCCCATTCTCTCCCTGCCTCTTGCACACTCACTCCCTGCCTCTCACACGCTCTCTCCCTGCCTCGCAGCCGCTCTCTCCCTGCCTCACACCCACTCTCTCCCTGCCTCTCGCCCAATCTCTCCCTGCCTCTCGCCCGCTCTCTCACTGCCTCTCGCCCGCTCTCTCCCTGCCCCTCGTCCGCACTCTCCCTGCCTCTCGCCCGCTCTCTCCCTGCCTCTCGCCCGCTCTCTCCCTGCCTCTCGCCCGCTCTCTCCCTGCCTCTCGCCCGCACTCTCCCTGCCTCTAACCACTCTCTCCCTGCCTCTCACCCGCTCTCTCCTTGCCTCTCACCCACTCTCTCCCTGCCTCTCACCCACTCTCTCCCTGCTTCTCGACCCCTTTCTCCCTGCCTCTCACCAACTCTCTCCTTGCCTCTCGCCCGCTCTCTCCCTGCCTCTCTCCCTGCCTCTCTCCCTGCCTCTCTCCCTGCCTCTCGCCCGCTCTCTCCCTCTCTCTCCCTGCCTCTCGCCCGCTCTCTCCCTGCCTCTCGCCCGCTCTCACCCTGCCGCTCGCCCGCTCTCTCCCTGCCGCTCGCCCGCTCTCTCCCTGCCTCTACCCACTCTCTCCCTGGCTCTCACCCGCTCTCTCCCTGCCTCTCGCCCACTCTCTCCCTGCCTCTCGCCCGCTCTCTCCCTGCCTCTTGCACACTCACTCCCTGCTTCTACCCACTCTCTCCCTGCCTCTCACCCGCTCTCTCCCTGCCTCTCACCCGCTCTCTCCCTGCCTCTCGCCCGGTCTCTCCCTGCCTCTCACCCGCTCTCTCCCTGCCTCTCGCCCGCTCTCTCCCTGCCTCTCACCCGCTCTCTCCATGCTTCTCGCCCGCTCTCTCTCTGCCTCTCGCCCGCTCTCTCCCTGCCTCTCGCCCGCTCTCCCCCCTGCCTCTCACCCACTCTCACCCTGCCTCTCACCCACTCTCACCCTGCCTCTCACCCACTCTCACCCTGCCGCTCGCCCGCTCTCTCCCTGCCGCTCGCCCGCTCTCTCCCTGCCTCTCGCCCGCTATCTCCCTGCCTCTCTCCCTGCCTCTCTCCCTGCCTCTCACCTACACTCTCCCTGCCTCTCACACACTCTCTCCCTGCCTCTCTCCCTGCCTCTCTCCCTGCCTCTCTCCCTGCCTCTCACCAGCTCTCTCCCTGCCTCTCGCACACTCACTCCTTGCCTCTCACACACTCTCTCCCTGCCTCTCACCCGCTCTCACCCTGCATCTCAACCGCTCTCTCCCTGACTCTCGCCCGCACTTTCCCAGCCTCTCGCCCACTCTCTCCCTGCCTCTCGCCCGCTCTCCCCCTGCCTCTCACCCACTCTCACCCTGCCTCTCACCCACTCTCACCCTGCTGCTCGCCCGCTCTCTCCCTGCTGCTCGCCCGCTCTCTCCCTGCCTCTCTCCCAGGCTCTCGCCCACTCTCTCCCTGCCTCTCTCCCAGCCTCTCGCCGACTCTCTCCCTGCCTCTCACACGCTCTCTCCCTGCCTCTCACCCGCTCTCTCTCTGCCTCTCGTCCGCTCTCCCCCTGCCTCTCACCCACTCTCACCCTGCCGCTCGCCCGCTCTCTCCCTGCCGCTCGCCCGCTCCCTCCCTGCCTCTCTCCCTGCCTCTCTCCCTGCCTCTCTCCCTGCCTCTCTCCCTGCCTCTCTCCCTCCCTCTCGCCCACTCTCTCCCTGCCTCTCGCCCACTCTCTTCCTGCCTCTCGCCCGCTCTCTCCCTGCCTCTCGCACACTCACTCCCTGCCTCTCACACACTCTCTCCCTGCCTCTCACCCGCTCTCTCCCTGCCTCTCGCCCGCTCTCTCCCTGCCTCTCGCCCGCTCTCTCCCTGCCTCTCGCCCACTCTCACCCAATCGCTCCCTGCCTCTCGCCCACTCTCTCCCAGCCTCTCGCCCAATCTCTCCCTGCCTCTCGCCCAATCTCTCCCTGCCTCTCGCCCGCTCTCTCCCTGCCTCTCGCCCGCTCTCTCCCTACCTCTCAAACGCTCTCTCCTTGCCTCTCAACTGCTCTCTCCCGGCCACTCGCCCACTCTCTCCCTGCCTCTCATCCACGCTCTCCCTGCCTCTCGCCCACTCTCCCCCTGCATCTCGCCCACTCTCCCCCTGCCTCTAACCCACTCTCCCCCTGCCTCTCACCCATTCTCACCCTGCCTCTCGCCAGCTCTCTCCCTGCCTCTCTCGCTGCCTCTCGCCCGCTCTCTCCCTGCCTCTCGCCCACTCTCTCTCTGCCTCTCGCCCACTCTCTCCCTGCCTCTCACCCGCTCTCTCCCTGCCTCTCGCCCGCTCTCTCCCTGCCTCTCGCCT
Organism: Isurus oxyrinchus; assembly: GCA_026770705.1. Classification (NCBI taxonomy): domain Eukaryota; kingdom Metazoa; phylum Chordata; class Chondrichthyes; order Lamniformes; family Lamnidae; genus Isurus; species Isurus oxyrinchus. The sequence goes on along the minus strand of JANJGN010004491.1, from coordinate 13,888 downwards.
GCTCTCTCCCTGCCTCTCGCCCGCTCTCTCCCTGCCTCTCGCCCACTCTCTCCCTGCCTCTCGACCGTTGTCTCCCTGCCTCTCACCCACGCCCTCCCTTCCTATCGCCAGCACTCTCCCTGCCTCTCGCCCGCTCTCTCCCTGCCTCTCACCCGCTCTCCCCCTGCTTCTCGCCCCTTCTCTCCCTGCCTCTCGCCAGCTCTCTCCCTGCCTCTCGCCCATTCTCTCCCTGCATCTCGCCCACTCTCTCCCTACCTCTCGCCCGCTCTCACCCTGCCTCTCGCCCGCTCTCTCCCTGCCTCTACCCACTCTCTCCCTGTCTCTCAAACGCTCTCTCCTTGCCTCTCAACTGCTCTCTCCCTGCCTCTCGCCCACTCTCTCCCTTGTCTCACCCACTCTCTCCCTGCCTCTCGCCCACTCTCCCCCTGCATCTCGCCCACTCTCCCCCTGCCTCTCACCCACTCTCCCCCTGCCTCTCACCCACTCTCACCCTGCCTCTCGCCCGCTCTCTCCCTGCCTCTCTCCCTGCCTCTCGCCCGCTCTCTCCCTGCCTCTCGCCCGCTCTCTCCCTGCCTCTCGCCCACTCTCTCCCTGCCTCTCGCCCACTCTCTCCCTGCCTCTCACCCGCTCTCTCCCTGCCTCTCGCCCGCTCTCTCCCTGCCTCTCGCCCGCTCCCTCCCTGCCTCTCGACCGTTGTCTCCCTGCCTCTCACCCACGCCCTCCCTGCCTATCGCCCGCACTCTCCCTGCCTCTCGCCCGCTCTCTCCCTGCCTCTCACCCGCTCTCTCCCTGCTTCTCGCCGCTTCTCTCCCTGCCTCTCGCCAGCTCTCTCCCTGCCTCTCGACAATTCTCTCCCTGCATCTCACCCACTCTCTCCCTGCATCTCGCCCACTCTCTCCCTGCCTCTCGCCCGCTCTCACCCTGCCTCTCGCCCGCTCTCTCCCTGCCTCTACCCACTCTCTCCCTGCCTCTCAAACGCTCTCTTCTTGCCTCTCAACTGCTCTCTCCCTGCCTCTCGCCCACTCTCTCCCATGCCTCTCACCCACTCTCTCCCTGCCTCTCGCCCACTCTCCCCCTGCATCTCGCCCACTCTCCCCCTGCCTCTCACCCACTCTCCCCCTGCCTCTCACCCACTCTCACCCTGCCTCTCGCCCGCTCTCTCCCTGCCTCTCTCCCTGCCTCTCGCCCGCTCTCTCCCTGCCTCTCGCCCACTCTCTCCCTGCCTCTCGCCCACTCTCTCCCTGCCTCTCGCCCACTCTCTCCCTGCCTCTCACCCGCGCTCTCCCTGCCTCTCGCCCGCTCTCTCCCTGCCTCTCGCCCGCTCTCTCCCTGCCTCTCGCCCGCTCTCTCCCTGCCTCTCGCCCCCTCTCTCCCTGCCTCTCGACCGGTGTCTCCCTGCCTCTCATCCACTCCCTCCCTGCCTCTCGCCTGCTCTCTCCCTGCCTCTCGCCCACTCTCTCCCTGCCTCTCGACCGGTGTCTCCCTGCCTCTCACCCACTCTCTCCCTTCCTCTCGCCCACTCTCTCCCTGCCTCTCGCCCACTCTCTCCCTGCCTCTCGCCCGCTCTCTCCCTGCCTCTCGCCCGCTCTCTCCCTGCCTCTCGCCCGCTCTCTCCCTGCCTCTCGCCCGCTCTCTCCCTGCCTCTCGCCCGCTCTCTCCCTACCTCTCGCCCCCTCTCTCCCTGCCTCTCGCTCGCTCTCTCCCTGCCTCTCGCCCGCTCTCTCCCTGCCTCTCGCCAGCTCTCTCCCTGCCTCTCACCCATACACTCCCTGCATCTCGCCCACTCTCTCCCTGCCTCTCGCCCTTTCTCTCCCTGCCTCTTGCCCGCTCTCTCCCTGCCTCTTGCCCGCTCTCACCCTGCCTCTTGCCCGCTCACTCCCTGCCTCTCACCCGCTCTTTCCCTGCTTCTCACCCGCTCTCTCCCTGCCTCTCACCTGTTCTCTCCCTGCCTCTCGCCCACTCTCTCCCTGCCTCTCACCCGCTCTCTCCCTGCCTCTCACCCGCTCTCTCCCTGCCTCTCGCCCACTCTCTCCCTGACTCTCGCCCGCTCTCTCCCTGCCTCTCGCCCGCTCTCCCCCTGCCTCTCGCCCACTCTCACCCTGCCTCTCACCCACTCTCACCCTGCTGCTCGCCCGCTCTCTCCCTGCCGCTCGCCTGCTCTCTCCCTGCCTCTCTCCCAGCCTCTCGCCCACTCTCTCCCTGCCTCTCACACGCTCTCTCCCTGCCTCTCACCCGCTCTCTCTCTGCCTCTCGCCCGCTCTCCCCCTGCCTCTCACCCACTCTCACCTGCCGCTCGCCCGCTCTCTCCCTGCCTCTCTCCCTGCCTCTCTCCCTGCCTCTCTCCCTCCCTCTCGCCCACTCTCTCCCTGCCTCTCGCCCACTCTCTTCCCTGCCTCTCGCCCGCTCTCTCCCTGCCTCTCGCACACTCACTCCCTGCCTCTCACACACTCTCTCCCTGCCTCTCACCCGCTCTCTCCCTGCCTCTCGCCCGCTCTCTCCCTGCCTCTCGCCTACTCTCGCCCAATCGCTCCCTGCCTCTTGCCCACTCTCTCCCAGCCTCTCGCCCAATCTCTCCCTGCCTCTCGCCCAATCTCTCCCTGCCTCTCGCCCGCTCTCTCCCTGCCTCTCGCCCGCTCTCTCCCTACCTCTCAAACGCTCTCTCCTTGCCTCTCAACTGCTCTGTCCCTGCCTCTCGCCCACTCTCTCCCTGCCTCTCGACCGTTGTCTCCCTGCCTCTCACCCACGCCCTCCCTGCCTATCGCCCGCACTCTCCCTGCCTTTCGCCCGCTCTCTCCCTGCCTCTCACCCGCTCTCTCCCTGCTTCTCGCCCCTTCTCTCCCTGCCTCTCGCCCGCTCTCTCCTTGCCATTCGCCAGCTCTCTCCCTGCCTCTCGCCCGCTACTCCCTGCCTCTCGCCCGCTCTCTCCCTGCCTCTCGCCCGCTCTCTCCCTGCCTCTCTCCCTGCCTCTCTCCCTGCCTCCCGCCCACTCTCTCCCTGCATCTCGCCCATTCTCTCCCTGCCTCTTGCACACTCACTCCCTGCCTCTCACACGCTCTCTCCCTGCCTCGCAGCCGCTCTCTCCCTGCCTCACACCCACTCTCTCCCTGCCTCTCGCCCAATCTCTCCCTGCCTCTCGCCCGCTCTCTCACTGCCTCTCGCCCGCTCTCTCCCTGCCCCTCGTCCGCTCTCTCCCTGCCTCTCGCCCGCTCTCTCCCTGCCTCTCGCCCGCTCTCTCCCTGCCTCTCGCCCGCTCTCTCCCTGCCTCTCGCCCGCACTCTCCCTGCCTCTAACCACTCTCTCCCTGCCTCTCACCCGCTCTCTCCTTGCCTCTCACCCACTCTCTCCCTGCCTCTCACCCACTCTCTCCCTGCTTCTCGACCCCTTTCTCCCTGCCTCTCACCAACTCTCTCCTTGCCTCTCGCCCGCTCTCTCCCTGCCTCTCTCCCTGCCTCTCTCCCTGCCTCTCTCCCTGCCTCTCGCCCGCTCTCTCCCTCTCTCTCCCTGCCTCTCGCCCGCTCTCTCCCTGCCTCTCGCCCGCTCTCACCCTGCCGCTCGCCCGCTCTCTCCCTGCCGCTCGCCCGCTCTCTCCCTGCCTCTACCCACTCTCTCCCTGGCTCTCACCCGCTCTCACCCTGCCTCTCGCCCACTCTCTCCCTGCCTCTCGCCCGCTCTCTCCCTGCCTCTTGCACACTCACTCCCTGCTTCTACCCACTCTCTCCCTGCCTCTCACCCGCTCTCTCCCTGCCTCTCACCCGCTCTCTCCCTGCCTCTCGCCCGGTCTCTCCCTGCCTCTCACCCGCTCTCTCCCTGCCTCTCGCCCGCTCTCTCCCTGCCTCTCACCCGCTCTCTCCATGCTTCTCGCCCGCTCTCTCTCTGCCTCTCGCCCGCTCTCTCCCTGCCTCTCGCCCGCTCTCCCCCTGCCTCTCACCCACTCTCACCCTGCCTCTCACCCACTCTCACCCTGCCTCTCACCCACTCTCACCCTGCCGCTCGCCCGCTCTCTCCCTGCCGCTCGCCCGCTCTCTCCCTGCCTCTCGCCCGCTATCTCCCTGCCTCTCTCCCTGCCTCTCTCCCTGCCTCTCACCTACACTCTCCCTGCCTCTCACACACTCTCTCCCTGCCTCTCTCCCTGCCTCTCTCCCTGCCTCTCTCCCTGCCTCTCACCAGCTCTCTCCCTGCCTCTCGCACACTCACTCCTTGCCTCTCACACACTCTCTCCCTGCCTCTCACCCGCTCTCACCCTGCATCTCAACCGCTCTCTCCCTGACTCTCGCCCGCACTTTCCCAGCCTCTCGCCCACTCTCTCCCTGCCTCTCGCCCGCTCTCCCCCTGCCTCTCACCCACTCTCACCCTGCCTCTCACCCACTCTCACCCTGCTGCTCGCCCGCTCTCTCCCTGCTGCTCGCCCGCTCTCTCCCTGCCTCTCTCCCAGGCTCTCGCCCACTCTCTCCCTGCCTCTCTCCCAGCCTCTCGCCGACTCTCTCCCTGCCTCTCACACGCTCTCTCCCTGCCTCTCACCCGCTCTCTCTCTGCCTCTCGCCCGCTCTCCCCCTGCCTCTCACCCACTCTCACCCTGCCGCTCGCCCGCTCTCTCCCTGCCGCTCGCCCGCTCCCTCCCTGCCTCTCTCCCTGCCTCTCTCCCTGCCTCTCTCCCTGCCTCTCTCCCTGCCTCTCTCCCTCCCTCTCGCCCACTCTCTCCCTGCCTCTCGCCCACTCTCTTCCTGCCTCTCGCCCGCTCTCTCCCTGCCTCTCGCACACTCACTCCCTGCCTCTCACACACTCTCTCCCTGCCTCTCACCCGCTCTCTCCCTGCCTCTCGCCCGCTCTCTCCCTGCCTCTCGCCCGCTCTCTCCCTGCCTCTCGCCCACTCTCACCCAATCGCTCCCTGCCTCTCGCCCACTCTCTCCCAGCCTCTCGCCCAATCTCTCCCTGCCTCTCGCCCAATCTCTCCCTGCCTCTCGCCCGCTCTCTCCCTGCCTCTCGCCCGCTCTCTCCCTACCTCTCAAACGCTCTCTCCTTGCCTCTCAACTGCTCTCTCCCGGCCACTCGCCCACTCTCTCCCTGCCTCTCATCCACGCTCTCCCTGCCTCTCGCCCACTCTCCCCCTGCATCTCGCCCACTCTCCCCCTGCCTCTAACCCACTCTCCCCCTGCCTCTCACCCATTCTCACCCTGCCTCTCGCCAGCTCTCTCCCTGCCTCTCTCGCTGCCTCTCGCCCGCTCTCTCCCTGCCTCTCGCCCACTCTCTCTCTGCCTCTCGCCCACTCTCTCCCTGCCTCTCACCCGCTCTCTCCCTGCCTCTCGCCCGCTCTCTCCCTGCCTCTCGCCTGCTCTCTCCCTGCCTCTCGCCCGCTCTCTCCCTGCCTCTCGCCCACTCTCTCCCTGCCTCTCGACCGTTGTCTCCCTGCCTCTCACCCACGCCCTCCCTTCCTATCGCCAGCACTCTCCCTGCCTCTCGCCCGCTCTCTCCCTGCCTCTCACCCGCTCTCCCCCCTGCTTCTCGCCCCTTCTCTCCCTGCCTCTCGCCAGCTCTCTCCCTGCCTCTCGCCCATTCTCTCCCTGCATCTCGCCCACTCTCTCCATACCTCTCGCCCGCTCTCACCCTGCCTCTCGCCCGCTCTCTCCCTGCCTCTACCCACTCTCTCCCTGTCTCTCAAACGCTCTCTCCTTGCCTCTCAACTGCTCTCTCCCTGCCTCTCGCCCACTCTCTCCCTTGTCTCACCCACTCTCTCCCTGCCTCTCGCCCACTCTCCCCCTGCATCTCGCCCACTCTCCCCCCTGCCTCTCACCCACTCTCCCCCTGCCTCTCACCCACTCTCGCCCTGCCTCTCGCCCGCTCTCTCCCTGCCTCTCTCCCTGCCTCTCGCCCGCTCTCTCCCTGCCTCTCGCCCGCTCTCTCCCTGCCTCTCGCCCACTCTCTCCCTGCCTCTCGCCCACTCTCTCCCTGCCTCTCACCCGCTCTCTCCCTGCCTCTCGCCCGCTCTCTCCCTGCCTCTCGCCCGCTCCCTCCCTGCCTCTCGACCGTTGTCTCCCTGCCTCTCACCCACGCCCTCCCTGCCTATCGCCCGCACTCTCCCTGCCTCTCGCCCGCTCTCTCCCTGCCTCTCACCCGCTCTCTCCCTGCTTCTCGCCGCTTCTCTCCCTGCCTCTCGCCAGCTCTCTCCCTGCCTCTCGACAATTCTCTCCCTGCATCTCACCCACTCTCTCCCTGCATCTCGCCCACTCTCTCCCTGCCTCTCGCCCGCTCTCACCCTGCCTCTCGCCCGCTCTCTCCCTGCCTCTACCCACTCTCTCCCTGCCTCTCAAACGCTCTCTTCTTGCCTCTCAACTGCTCTCTCCCTGCCTCTCGCCCACTCTCTCCCTGCCTCTCACCCACTCTCTCCCTGCCTCTCGCCCACTCTCCCCCTGCATCTCGCCCACTCTCCCCCTGCCTCTCACCCACTCTCCCCCTGCCTCTCACCCACTCTCACCCTGCCTCTCGCCCGCTCTCTCCCTGCCTCTCTCCCTGCCTCTCGCCCGCTCTCTCCCTGCCTCTCGCCCACTCTCTCCCTGCCTCTCGCCCACTCTCTCCCTGCCTCTCGCCCACTCTCTCCCTGCCTCTCACCCGCGCTCTCCCTGCCTCTCGCCCGCTCTCTCCCTGCCTCTCGCCCGCTCTCTCCCTGCCTCTCGCCCGCTCTCTCCCTGCCTCTCGCCCCCTCTCTCCCTGCCTCTCGACCGGTGTCTCCCTGCCTCTCATCCACTCCCTCCCTGCCTCTCGCCTGCTCTCTCCCTGCCTCTCGCCCACTCTCTCCCTGCCTCTCGACCGGTGTCTCCCTGCCTCTCACCCACTCTCTCCCTGCCTCTCGCCCACTCTCTCCCTGCCTCTCGCCCACTCTCTCCCTGCCTCTCGCCCGCTCTCTCCCTGCCTCTCGCCCGCTCTCTCCCTGCCTCTCGCCCGCTCTCTCCCTGCCTCTCGCCCGCTCTCTCCCTGCCTCTCGCCCGCTCTCTCCCTGCCTCTCGCCCGCTCTCTCCCTACCTCTCGCCCCCTCTCTCCCTGCCTCTCGCTCGCTCTCTCCCTGCCTCTCGCCCGCTCTCTCCCTGCCTCTCGCCAGCTCTCTCCCTGCCTCTCACCCATACACTCCCTGCATCTCGCCCACTCTCTCCCTGCCTCTCGCCCTTTCTCTCCCTGCCTCTTGCCCGCTCTCTCCCTGCCTCTTGCCCGCTCTCACCCTGCCTCTTGCCCGCTCACTCCCTGCCTCTCACCCGCTCTTTCCCTGCTTCTCACCCGCTCTCTCCCTGCCTCTCACCTGTTCTCTCCCTGCCTCTCGCCCACTCTCTCCCTGCCTCTCACCCGCTCTCTCCCTGCCTCTCACCCGCTCTCTCCCTGCCTCTCGCCCACTCTCTCCCTGCCTCTCGACATTTGTCTCCCTGCCTCTCACCCACGCCCTCCCTGCCTATCGCCCGCACTCTCCCTGCCTCTCGCCCGCTCTCTCCCTGCCTCTCACCCGCTCTCTCCCTGCTTCTCGCCCCTTCTCTCCCTGCCTCTCGCCAGCTCTCTCCCTGCCTCTCGCCCATTCTCTCCCTGCATCTCGCCCACTCTCTCCCTGCCTCTCGCCCGCTCTCACCCTGCCTCTCGCCCACTCTCTCCCTGCCTCTACCCACTCTCTCCCTGCCTCTCAAACGCTCTCTCCTTGCCTCTCAACTGCTCTCTCCCTGCCTCTCGCCCACTCTCTCCCTGCCTCTCACCCACTCTCTCCCTGCCTCTCGCCCACTCTCCCCCTGCATCTCGCCCACTCTCCCCCTGCCTCTCACCCACTCTCCCCCTGCCTCTCACCCGCTCTCACCCTGCCTCTCGCCCGCTCTCTCCCTGCCTCTCTCCCTGCCTCTCGCCCGCTCTCTCCCTGCCTCTCGCCCACTCTCTCCCTGCCTCTCGCCCACTCTCTCCCTGCCTCTCGCCCACACTCTCCCTGCCTCTCGCCCACTCTCTCCCTGCCTCTCGCCCGCTCTCTCCCTGCCTCTCGCCCGCTCTCTCCCTGCCTCTCGCCCGCTCTCTCCCTGCCTCTCGCCCGCTCTCTCCCTGCCTCTCGCCCCCTCTCTCCCTGCCTCTTGACCGGTGTCTCCCTGCCTCTCACCCACTCCCTCCCTGCCTTTCGCCCGCTCTCTCCCTGCCTCTCGCCCACTCTCTCCCTGCCTCTCGCCCACTCTCTCCCTGCCTCTCGCCCGCTCTCTCCCTGCCTCTCGCCCGCTCTCTCCCTGCCTCTCGCCCGCTCTCTCCCTGCCTCTCGCCCGCTCTCTCCCTGCCTCTCGCCCCTTCTCTCCCTGCCTCTCGCTCGCTCTCTCCCTGCCTCTCACCCGCTCTCTCCCTGCCTCTCGCCAGCTCTCTCCCTGCCTCTCACCCATACACTCCCTGCATCTCGCCCACTCTCTCCCTGCCTCTCGCCCTTTCTCTCCCTGCCTCTCGCCCGCTCTCTCCCTGCCTCTTGCCCGCTCTCACCCTGCCTCTTGCCCGCTCACTCCCTGCCTCTCATCCGCTCTTTCCCTGCTTCTCACCCGCTCTCTCCCTGCCTCTCACCTGTTCTCTCCCTGCCTCTCGCCCGCTCTCTCCTTGCCATTCGCCCGCTCTCTCCCTGCCTCTCGCCCGCTACTCCCTGCCTCTCGCCCGCTCTCTCCCTGCCTCTCGCCCGCTCTCTCCCTGCCTCTCAACCACTCTCTCCCTGCCTCTCGCCCACTCTCTCCCTGCATCTCGCCCATTCTCTCCCTGCCTCTCGCCCGCTCTCTCCCTGCCTCTCGCACACTCACTCCCTGCCTCTCACACGCTCCCTCCCTGCCTCGCACCCGCTCTCTCCCTGCCTCACACCCACTCTCTCCCTGCCTCTCGCCCAATCTCTCCCTGCCTCTCGCCCGCTCTCTCACTGCCTGTCGCCCGCTCTCTCCCTGCCCCTCGTCCGCTCTCTCCCTGCCTCTCGCCCGCTCTCTCCCTGCCTCTCGCCCTTTCTCTCCTTGCCTCTCGCCCGCTCTCTCCCTGCCTCTCGCCCGCTCTCTCCCTGCCTCTAACCACTCTCTCCCTGCCTCTCACCCGCTCTCTCCTTGCCTCTCGACCACTCTCTCCCTGCCTCTCACCCACTCTCTCCCTGCTTCTCGACCCCTCTCTCCCTGCCTCTCACCAACTCTGTCCCTGCCTCTCAACAACTCTCTCCCTGCCTCTCACCCACTCTCTCCCTGCCTCTCGCCCACTCTCCCCCTGCCTCTCACCCACTCTCTCCCTGCCTCTCGCCCACTCACCCCCTGCCACTCACCCACTCTTAACCTGCCTCTCACCCACTCTCACCCTGCCACTCACCCACTCTCAACCTGCCTCTCACCCGCTCTCTCCCTGCCTCTCGCCCACTCTCTCCCTGCCACTCACGCACTCTCTCCCTGCCTCTCGCCCACTCTCTCCTTGCCTCTCGCCCACACTCTCCCTGCCGCTCGCCCGCACCCTTCCTGAATCTCGCCCGCTCTCTCCCTGCCTCTCACCCACTCTCTCCCTGCCTCTCGCCCGCTCTCACCCTGTCTCTCTCCCTCTCTCTCCCTGCCTCTCACCAGCTCTCTCCCTGCCTCTCGCACACTCACTCCTTGCCTCTCACACACTCTCTCCCTGCCTCTCACCCGCTCTCACCCTGCATCTCACCCGCTCTCTCCCTGACTCTCGCCCGCTCTCTCCCTGACTCTCGCCCGCTCTCTCCCTGCCTCTCGCCCGCTCTCCCCCCTGCCTCTCGCCCACTCTCACCCTGCCTCTCACCCACTCTCACCCTGCTGCTCGCCCGCTCTCTCCCTGCCGCTCGCCTGCTCTCTCCCTGCCTCTCTCCCAGCCTCTCGCCCACTCTCTCCCTGCCTCTCACACGCTCTCTCCCTGCCTCTCACCCGCTCTCTCTCTGCCTCTCGCCCGCTCTCCCCCTGCCTCTCACCCACTCTCACCTGCCGCTCGCCCGCTCTCTCCCTGCCTCTCTCCCTGCCTCTCTCCCTGCCTCTCTCCCTCCCTCTCGCCCACTCTCTCCCTGCCTCTCGCCCACTCTCTTCCCTGCCTCTCGCCCGCTCTCTCCCTGCCTCTCGCACTCTCACTCCCTGCCTCTCACACACTCCCTGCCTCTCACCCGCTCTCTCCCTGCCTCTCGCCCGCTCTCTCCCTGCCTCTCGCCTACTCTCACCCAATCGCTCCCTGCCTCTTGCCCACTCTCTCCCAGCCTCTCGCCCAATCTCTCCCTGCCTCTCGCCCAATCTCTCCCTGCCTCTCGCCCGCTCTCTCCCTGCCTCTCGCCTTCTCTCTCCCTACCTCTCAAACGCTCTCTCCTTGCCTCTCAACTGCTCTGTCCCTGCCTCTCGCCCACTCTCTCCCTGCCTCTCGACCGTTGTCTCCCTGCCTCTCACCCACGCCCTCCCTGCCTATCGCCCGCACTCTCCCTGCCTCTCGCCCGCTCTCTCCCTGCCTCTCACCCGCTCTCCCCCTGCTTCTCGCCCCTTCTCTCCCTGCCTCTCGCCAGCTCTCTCCCTGCCTCTCGCCCATTCTCTCCCTGCATCTCGCCCACTCTCTCCCTACCTCTCGCCCGCTCTCACCCTGCCTCTCGCCCGCTCTCTCCCTGCCTCTACCCACTCTCTCCCTGTCTCTCAAACGCTCTCTCCTTGCCTCTCAACTGCTCTCTCCCTGCCTCTCGCCCACTCTCTCCCTTGTCTCGCCCACTCTCTCCCTGCCTCTCGCCCACTCTCCCCCTGCATCTCGCCCACTCTCCCCCTGCCTCTCACCCACTCTCCCCCTGCCTCTCACCCACTCTCACCCTGCCTCTCGCCCGCTCTCTCCCTGCCTCTCTCCCTGCCTCTCGCCCGCTCTCTCCCTGCCTCTCGCCCGCTCTCTCCCTGCCTCTCGCCCACTCTCTCCCTCCCTCTCGCCCACTCTCTCCCTGCCTCTCACCCGCTCTCTCCCTGCCTCTCGCCCGCTCTCTCCCTGCCTCTCGCCCGCTCCCTCCCTGCCTCTCGACCGTTGTCTCCCTGCCTCTCACCCACGCCCTCCCTGCCTATCGCCCGCACTCTCCCTGCCTCTCGCCCGCTCTCTCCCTGCCTCTCACCCGCTCTCTCCCTGCTTCTCGCCCCTTCTCTCCCTGCCTCTCGCCAGCTCTCTCCCTGCCTCTCGACAATTCTCTCCCTGCATCTCACCCACTCTCTCCCTGCATCTCGCCCACTCTCTCCCTGCCTCTCGCCCGCTCTCACCCTGCCTCTCGCCCGCTCTCTCCCTGCCTCTACCCACTCTCTCCCTGCCTCTCAAACGCTCTCTTCTTGCCTCTCAACTGCTCTCTCCCTGCCTCTCGCCCACTCTCTCCCTTGTCTCACCCACTCTCTCCCTGCCTCTCGCCCACTCTCCCCCTGCATCTCGCCCACTCTCCCCCTGCCTCTCACCCACTCTCCCCCTGCCTCTCACCCACTCTCACCCTGCCTCTCGCCCGCTCTCTCCCTGCCTCTCTCCCTGCCTCTCGCCCGCTCTCTCCCTGCCTCTCGCCCGCTCTCTCCCTGCCTCTCGCCCACTCTCTCCCTGCCTCTCGCCCACTCTCTCCCTGCCTCTCACCCGCTCTCTCCCTGCCTCTCGCCCGCTCTCTCCCTGCCTCTCGCCCGCTCCCTCCCTGCCTCTCGACCGTTGTCTCCCTGCCTCTCACCCACGCCCTCCCTGCCTATCGCCCGCACTCTCCCTGCCTCTCGCCCGCTCTCTCCCTGCCTCTCACCCGCTCTCTCCCTGCTTCTCGCCCCTTCTCTCCCTGCCTCTCGCCAGCTCTCTCCCTGCCTCTCGACAATTCTCTCCCTGCATCTCACCCACTCTCTCCCTGCATCTCGCCCACTCTCTCCCTGCCTCTCGCCCGCTCTCACCCTGCCTCTCGCCCGCTCTCTCCCTGCCTCTACCCACTCTCTCCCTGCCTCTCAAACGCTCTCTTCTTGCCTCTCAACTGCTCTCTCCCTGCCTCTCGCCCACTCTCTCCCTGCCTCTCACCCACTCTCTCCCTGCCTCTCGCCCACTCTCCCCCTGCATCTCGCCCACTCTCCCCCTGCCTCTCACCCACTCTCCCCCTGCCTCTCACCCACTCTCACCCTGCCTCTCGCCCACTCTCTCCCTGCCTCTCTCCCTGCCTCTCGCCCACTCTCTCCCTGCCTCTCGCCCACTCTCTCCCTGCCTCTCACCCGCGCTCTCCCTGCCTCTCGCCCGCTCTCTCCCTGCCTCTCACCCGCTCTCTCCCTGCCTCTCGCCCGCTGTCTCCCTGCCTCTCGCCCGCTCTCTCCCTGCCTCTCGCCCGCTCTCTCCCTGCCTCTCGCCCCCTCTCTCCCTGCCTCTCGACCGGTGTCTCCCTGCCTCTCATCCACTCCCTCCCTGCCTCTCGCCTGCTCTCTCCCTGCCTCTCGCCCACTCTCTCCCTGCCTCTCGACCGGTGTCTCCCTGCCTCTCACCCACTCTCTCCCTGCCTCTCGCCCACTCTCTCCCTGCCTCTCGCCCACTCTCTCCCTGCCTCTCGCCCGCTCTCTCCCTGCCTCTCGCCCGCTCTCTCCCTGCCTCTCGCCCGCTCTCTCCCTGCCTCTCGCCCGCTCTCTCCCTGCCTCTCGCCCGCTCTCTCCCTACCTCTCGCCCCCTCTCTCCCTGCCTCTCGCTCGCTCTCTCCCTGCCTCTCGCCCGCTCTCTCCCTGCCTCTCGCCAGCTCTCTCCCTGCCTCTTGCCCGCTCTCACCCTGCCTCTTGCCCGCTCACTCCCTGCCTCTCACCCGCTCTTTCCCTGCTTCTCAGCCGCTCTCTCCCTGCCTCTCACCTGTTCTCTCCCTGCCTCTCGCCCACTCCCTCCCTGCCTCTCACCCGCTCTCTCCCTGCCTCTCACCCGCTCTCTCCCTGCCTCTCGCCCACTCTCTCCCTGCCTCTCGACATTTGTCTCCCTGCCTCTCACCCACGCCCTCCCTGCCTATCGCCCACACTCTCCCTGCCTCTCGCCCGCTCTCTCCCTGCCTCTCACCCGCTCTCTCCCTGCTTCTCGCCCCTTCTCTCCCTGCCTCTCGCCAGCTCTCTCCCTGCCTCTCGCCCATTCTCTCCCTGCATCTCGCCCACTCTCTCCCTGCCTCTCGCCCGCTCTCACCCTGCCTCTCGCCCACTCTCTCCCTGCCTCTACCCACTCTCTCCCTGCCTCTCAAACGCTCTCTCCTTGCCTCTCAACTGCTCTCTCCCTGCCTCTCGCCCACTCTCTCCCTGCCTCTCACCCACTCTCTCCCTGCCTCTCGCCCACTCTCCCCCTGCATCTCGCCCACTCTCCCCCTGCCTCTCACCCCACTCTCCCCCTGCCTCTCACCCGCTCTCACCCTGCCTCTCGCCCCGCTCTCTCCCTGCCTCTCTCCCTGCCTCTCGCCCGCTCTCTCCCTGCCTCTCGCCCACTCTCTCCCTGCCTCTCGCCCACTCTCTCCCTGCCTCTCGCCCACACTCTCCCTGCCTCTCGCCCACTCTCTCCCTGCCTCTCGCCCGCTCTCTCCCTGCCTCTCGCCCGCTCTCTCCCTGCCTATCGCCCGCTCTCTCCCTGCCTCTCGCCCGCTCTCTCCCTGCCTCTCGCCCCCTCTCTCCCTGCCTCTTGACCGGTGTCCTCCCTGCCTCTCACCCCACTCCCTCCCTGCCTTTCGCCCGCTCTCTCCCTGCCTCTCGCCCACTCTCTCCCTGCCTCTCGCCCACTCTCTCCCTGCTCTCGCCCACACTCACCCCCTGCATCTCGCCCACTCTCTCCCTGCCCTCTCGCCCGCTCTCACCCTGCCTCTCGCCCACTCTCTCCCTGCCTCTACCCACTCTCTCCCTGCCTCTCAAACGCTCTCTCCTTGCCTCTCAACTGCTCTCTCCCTGCCTCTCGCCCACTCTCTCCTGCCTCTCACCCA
>JANJGN010004490.1:0-32856 GCA_026770705.1 Isurus oxyrinchus | reverse complement strand
GGCAGGGAGAGCGAGAGAGAGAATGTGGAGGGTAGGGGCCAGAGAGAGAGAGAGAGTGTGGAAGGGAGGGGCCAGGGAGAGAGTTGGGAGGGGGGAGGAGAAACATGTAGAGTGGGGGTAGAGGCCAGGTAGAGACAATGTAGGGGAGGGGCCAGAGAGAGTGTGGAGGGGTGGGGCCAGAGAGAGAGAGAGAGAGAGTGGAGGGGAGCAGCCAGAGAGAGAGATTGTGGAGGGGAGGAGCCAGAGAGAGAGAGAGTGTGGAGGGGAGAGGCCAGAGAGAGAGAGAGAGAGACAGAGTGGAGGGGAGGGGCAAGAGAGAGAGAGTTTGAGGAGTGGAGGGGCCAGAGAGAGTGTGGAGGGGAGGGGCCCGAGAGAGAGAGGAGGGGAGGGGCCCGAGAGAGAGAGAGTGTGGAGGGGAGGGGCCAGAGTGAGAGTGCGGAGGGGCGGGGCCAGGCAGAGAGTGTGGAGGGGAGGGGCCAGAGTAAGAGTGTGGAGGGGCGGGGGCCAGGGAGAGAGTGGGGAGGGAGGCGGAGAAACAGGTAGAGTTGGGGTAGAGGCCAGGTATAGAGAGAGAGAGAGTGGAGGGGAGCGGCCAGAGAGAGAGAGAGTGTGGAGGGGAGGGGCCAGAGAGAGAGAGTGTGGAGGGGAGGGGGCCAGAGAGAGAGAGAGAGAGTGGAGGGGAGGGGCAAGAGAGAGAGAGTTTGAGGAGTGGAGGGGCCAGAGAGAGAGAGAGAGAGTGGAGGGGAGGGGCAAGAGAGAGAGAGTTTGAGGAGTGGAGGGGCCAGAGAGAGTGTGGAGGGGAGTGGCCCGAGAGAGAGAGAGAGAGAGAGAGTGTGGTTAGGGGCCAGAGAGGGAGAGAGAGTGTGTGGAGGGGACGGGCCAGAGTGAGAGTGCGGAGGGGCGGGGCCAGGGAGAGAGTGTGGAGGGGAGGGGCCAGAGTGAGAGTGTGGAGGGGCGGGGCCAGGGAGAGAGTGGGGAGGGAGGCGGAGAAACAGGTAGAGTTGGGGTAGAGGCCAGGTAGAGAGAGAGAGAGTGTGGTGAGGAGGGGCCAGAGAGAGAGAGAGAGAGAGTGTGGAGGGGGAGGGGCAAGAGAAAGAGAGAGAGAGAGTGTGTGGAGAGGAGGGGCCAGAGAGAGAGAGAGTGTGTGGTGGGGAGGGGCCAGGGAGAGAGAGAGAGAGAATGTGGAGGGGGGAGGGCAGGGAGAGTGAGATTGTGGAGGGGAGGGGCCAGTGAGAGTGCGAGAGAGTGTGTAGGGCAGGGGCGAGGGAAAGATTGAGAGAGAGTGTGTAGAGGGGAGGGGCCAGCAAGAGTTTGGGAGGGGCCAGAGAGAGTGTGGAGGGGAGGGGCCAGAGAGAGAGTACGGAGGGTTGGGGCCAGAGAGAGAATGTGGATGGGAGGGCCAGGGAGAGAGTGGGGAGGGGGGTGGAGAAACAGGTAGAGTGGGGTTAGAGGCCAGGTACAGAAAGAGAGAGAGAGAGAGAGAGAGGGGGGAAGGGGAGGGGAGGGGAGGGGCCAGGGAGAGTGAGAGAGAGGGTGTGGAGGGAGGTGGGCAGGGAGAGTGAGAGAGAGAGTGTGGAGGGGGGAGGGCAGGGGGAGAGAGAGAGAGTGTGCAGGGGCGGGGGCCAGGGAGAGAGTGGAGGGGAGGGCCAGGGAGAGTGAGATTGTGGAGGGGAGGGGCCAGGGAGACTGAGAGTGTGGAGGGGAGGGGCCAGTGAGAGTGAGCGTGTGGAGGGGAGGGGCCAGCGAGAGTGCGAGAGAGTGTGGAGGGCAGGGGCGAGGGAAAGATTGAGAGAGAGTGTGTAGAGGGGAGGGGCCAGCAAGAGTTTGGGAGGGGCCAGAGAGAGTGTGGAGGGGAGGGGCCAGAGAGAGAGTGTGGAGGGGCGGGGCCAGAGAGAGAGTGTGGAGGGGAGGGGCCAGAGAGAGAGTACGGAGGGCTGGGGCTAGAGAGAGAGTGTGGAGGGGGGGTGGAGAAACAGGTAGAGTGGGGTCAGAGGCCAGGTACAGAAAGAGAGAGAGAGAGAGAGAGTGGATGGGAGGGGCCAGGGAGAGAGAGAGTGTGGTGGAGGGGTAGGGCAGGGAGAGTGAGAGAGAGTGTGGAGGGGGAGGGCAGGGAGAGTGAGAGAGAGTGTGGAGGGGGGAGGGCAGGGAGAGTGAGAGAGACAGTGTGGAGGGGGAGGGGCAGGGAGAGTGAGAGAGAGTGTGGAGGGGGGAGGGCAGGGAGAGTGAGAGAGACAGTGTGGAGGGGGAGGGCAGGGAGAGTGAGAGTGTGGAGGAGGGAGGGGGGAGGGCAGTGTGAGTGAGAGAGTGAGTGTGGAGGGGGGAGGGCAGGGAGAGTGAGAGAGAGTGTGCAGGGGGGAGGGCAGGGAGAGTGAGAGAGAGTGTGCAGGGGGAGGGCAGGGAGAGTGAGAGAGAGTGTGGAGGGGGGGAGGGCAGGGAGAGTGAGAGAGTGATAGTGGAGGGGGGAGAGCAGGCAGAGTGAGAGAGTGAGTGTGGAGGGGGAGGGCAGGGAGAGTGAGATTGTGCAGGGGTGGGGCCAAGGAGAGTGAGAGAGAGAGTGTGGAGGGGCGGGGCCAGAGAGAATGTGGAGAGGAGGGGCCCGAGAGAGAGAGAGAGAGGAGGGTAGGGGCCGAGAGAGAGAGTGTGGAGGTTAGGGGCCAGAGAGGGAGAGAGAGTGTGTGGAGGGGAGGGGCCAGAGAGAGTGAGTAATGTGGAGGGGAGGGGCCAGAGAGAACGTGGAGGGGAGGGGCCAGAGAGAGAGAGAGAGAGAGGAGGGGAGGGGTCAGAGAGAGAGAGAGAGTGTGGAGGGGCGGGGCCAGAGAGAGTGTGGAGGGGCGGGGCCAGAGAGAATGTGGAGGGGAGGGGCCCGAGAGAGAGAGAGAGAGGAGGGGAGGGGCCCGAGAGAGAGAGTGTGGAGGTTAGGGGCCAGAGAGGGAGAGTGTGTGGAGGGGAGGGGCCAGATTGAGAGAGTGTGGAGGGGCGGGGCCAGAGAGAGAGAGTGTGGAGGGGAGGGGCCAGAGAGAGAGAGAGAGAGTGTGGAGGGGGGGGGGCCAGAGAGAGAGAGAGAGGTGCAGGGGAGGGGCCAGGGAGAGAGTGAAGGGGAGGGCCAGGGAGAGTGAGATTGTGGAGGGGAGGGGCCAGGGAGAGTGAGAGTGTGGAGGGGGAGGGGCCAGGGAGAGTGAGAGTGTGGAGGGGAGGGGCCAGGGAGAGTGAGAGTGTGGAGGGGAGGGGCCAGAGAGAGAGAGAGAGAGGGTGGAGGGGAGGGGCCAGAGAGAGAGAGAGAGAATGTGCAGGGGAGGGGCCAGGTAAAAGTGAGAGAGAATGTGGAGGTGAGGGGCCGGGGAGAGATGAGACAGTGTGGAGGGGAGGGGCCAGGGAGAGTGAGAGTGTGTGGAGGGGTGGGGCCAGGGAGAGTGATAGTGTGTGGAGGGGAGGGGCCAATGAGAGTGAGTTTGGAGGGGAGGGGTCAGTGAGAGTGAGTGTGGAAGGGAGGGGCCAGGGAGAGAGTTGGGAGGGGGAAGGAGAAACATGTAGAGTGGGGATTGAGGCCAGGTAGAGAGAATGTAGGGGAGCGGCCAGAGACAGTGTGGAGGGGTGGGGCCAGAGAGAGAGAGAGAGAGTGGAGGGGAGAGGCCAGAGAAAGAGATTGTGGAGGGGAGGGGCCAGTGAGAGAGAGAGAGAGAGAGAGTGTGGAGGGGAGGGGCAAGAGAGAGAGAGTTTGAGGAGTGGAGGGGCCAGAGAGAGTGTGGAGGGGAGGGGCCCGAGAGGGAGAGGGGAGGGGAGGGGCCCGAGAGAGAGAGAGAGAGAGAGAGTGTGGAGATTAGGGGCCAGAGAGGGAGAGAGAGTTTGTGGAGGGGCGGGGCCAGGGAGAGAGTGGAGGGGAGGGGCCAGAGTGAGAGTGTGGAGGAGCGGGGCCAGGGAGAGAGTGGGGAGGGGGGGCGGAGAAACAGGTAGAGTTGGGGTAGAGGCCAGGTAGAGAGAGAGAGAGAGTGGTGGGGAGCGGCCAGAGAGAGAGAGAGAGTGTGGTGAGGAGGGGCCAGAGAGAGAGAGAGAGTGTGGAAGGGAGGGGGCCAGGGAGAGAGTGGAGGGGAGGGGCCAGGGAGAGTGAGAGAGAGAATGTGGAGGGGGGAGGGCAGGGATAGTGAGAGAGAGGGTGTGGAGGGGGGTGGGCAGGGAGAGTGAGAGAGAGAGTATGGAGGGGGGTGGGCAGGGAGAGTGAGAGAGAGAGTGGGGAGGGGAGAGGCCAGAGAGAGAGTGTGGAGGGGAGGGGCCAGAGAGAGACAGAGTGTGGAGGGGAGGGACCAGAGAGAGAGGGTGGAGGGGAGGGGCCAGAAAGAGACAGAGAGTGGAGGGGAGGGGCCAGAGAGAGACAGAGTGTGGAGGGGAGGGGCCAGAGAGAGAGTGTGGAGGGGAGGGGCCAGAGAGAGACAGAGTGTGGAGGGGCAGGGCCAGGGAGAGAGTGGGGAGTGGGGCGGAGAAACAGGTAGAGTGGCGGTAGAGGCCTGGGAGAGAGAGAGAGAGTGCGGAGGAGAGGGCCAGAGAGAGAGAGAGAGAGAGAGAGAGTGTGGAGGGGAGGGGCCAGAGAGAGAGTGTGGAGGGGAGGGGCCAGAGAGAGAGAGAGAGTGGGAGGGGAGGGGCCAGAGAGAGATTGTGGAGGGGAGCGGCCAGAGAGAGAGTGTGGAGGGTAGGGGCAGAGAGAGAGAGAGTGTGGAAGGGAGGGGCCAGGGAGAGAGTTGGGAGGGGGGAGGAGAAACATGTAGAGTGGGGGTAGAGGCCAGGTAGAGAGAATGTAGGGGAGCGGCCAGAGAGAGTGTGGAGGGGTGGGGCCAGAGAGAGAGAGAGAGAGCGCGTGGAGGGGAGCGGCCAGAGAGAGAGTGTGTGGAGGGAAGGAGCCAGGGAGAGTGTGGAGGGGAGGGGCCAGGGAGAGTGAGAGTGTGGAGGGGAAGGGGGATGGCAGGGTGAGTGAGAGAGAGTGTGGAAGGGGGAGGGCAGGGAGAGTGTGAGTGTGGAGGGGTGAGGGCAGGGAGAGTGTGAGTGTGGAGGGGAGGGGCCAGGGAGAGTGACAAAGAGTGTGGAGGGGAGGGGCCAGGGAGAGTGAGAGTGTGTGGATGGGAGGGGCCAGTGAGAGGGAGAGTGAGTGTGGAGGAGAGGGGGCCAGTGAGAGTGAGTGTAAGGGGCGGGGCCAGGGAGAGTGAGAGAGTGTGGAGGGGGGAGGGCAGGGAGAGTGAGAGAGAGAGTGAGAGAGAGAGTGTGGAGGGGAGGGGCCAGGGAGCGTGAGAGTGTGGAGGGGAGGGGCCAGGGAGAGAGAGAGAGGAGAGAGAGTGTGGAGGGTGGAGGGCAGGGAGAGTGTGTGGAGGGGAAGGGCCAGGGAGAGTGAGTGAGAGAGACTGTGGAGGGGGAGGGCAGGGAGAATGTATGGAGGGGAGGTGTCAGGGAGAGTTTGGGGAGGGGCCACAGAGAGAGAGTGTGGAAGGGAGGGGCAGAGAGGGCATGGAGGGGAGGGGCCAGAGAGAGAGTGTGGAATGGAGGGGCCAGAGAGAGAGAGTGGAGGGGAGGAGCTAGAGAGATAGTGTGGAGGGTAGGGGCTAGAGAGAGAGTGTGGAGGGGTGGGGCCAGAGAGAGAGAGTGTGTGGAGGGGAGGGGCCAGAGAGAGTGTGGAGTGGAGGGGCCAGAGAGAGAGTGTGGAAGGGTGGGGCCAGAGAGAGAGAGTGTGTGGAGGGGAGGGGCCAGAGAGAGTGTGGAGTGGAGGGGCCAGAGAGAGAGAGTGTGTGGAGGGGAGGGGCCAGAGAGAGACAGAGTGTGGAGGGGAGGGGCCAGAGAGAGAGTGTGGAGGGGAGGGGTCAGAGAGAGAGAGAGAGAGTGCGGAGGGGAGGGGTCAGAGAGAGACAGAGTGTGGAGGGGAGGGACCAGAGAGAGAGTGTGGAGGGGAGGGGTCAGAGAGAGAGAGAGAGAGTGTGGAGGGGAGGGGCCAGAAAGAGACTGAGAGTGGAGGGGAGGGGCCAGAGAGAGACAGAGTGTGGAGGGGAGGGGTCAGAGAGAGACAGAGTGTGGAGGGGAGGGGCCAGAGAGAGACAGAGTGTGGAGGGGCAGGGCCAGGGAGAGAGTGGGGAGTGGGGCGGAGAAACAGGTAGAGTGGCGGTAGAGGCCTGGGAGAGAGAGAGAGAGTGCGGAGGAGAGGGGCCAGAGAGAGAGTGTGGAGGGGAGGGGCCAGAGAGAGAGAGAGAGTGTGGAGGGGAGGGGCCAGAGAGAGAGTGTGGAGGGGAGGGGCCAGAGAGAGAGAGAGAGTGTGGAGGGGAGGGGCCAGAGAGAGAGTGTGGAGGGGAGCGGCCAGAGAGAGAGTGTGGAGGGTAGGGGCCAGAGAGAGAGAGAGTGTGGAAGGGAGGGGCCAGGGAGAGAGTTGGGAGGGGGGAGGAGAAACATGTAGAGTGGGGGTAGAGGCCAGGTAGAGAGAATGTAGGGGAGCGGCCAGAGAGAGTGTGGAGGGGTGGGGCCAGAGAGAGAGAGAGAGAGAGAGTGTGGAGGGGAGCGGCCAGAGAGAGAGATTGTGGAGGGAAGGAGCCAGGGAGAGTGTGGAGGGGAGGGGCCAGGGAGAGTGAGAGTGTGGAGGGGAAGGGGGGAGGCAGGGTGAGTGAGAGAGAGTGTGGAAGGGGGGAGGGCAGGGAGAGTGTGAGTGTGGAGGGGTGAGGGCAGGGAGAGTGTGAGTGTGGAGGGGAGGGGCCAGGGGAGTGAGAGAGAGAGTGTGGAGGGGAGGGGCCAGAGAGAGAGAGAGAGAGAGAGTGGAGGGGAGGGGCCAGCGAGAGAGAGTGTGGGGGGGGTGGGGCCAGAGAGAGAGTGTGGAGGGAGGGGGCCAGAGAGAGAGAGAGAGTGTGGAGGGGAGGGGCCAGAGAGAGAGAGTGTGGGGGGGGTGGGGCCAGAGAGAGAGTGTGGCGGGGAGGGGCCAGAGAGAGAGAGTGTGCCGGGGAGGGGCCAGAGAGAGAGAGTGTGGAGAGGAGGGGCCAGAGAGAGAGAGTGTGGAGGGGAGGGGCCAGAGAGAGAGTAGTGTGGAGGGGTGGGGCCAGAGAGAGAGAGTGTGGAGGGGCGGGGCAGAGAGAGAGAGAGAGAGTGTGGAGGGGGGGCCAGAGAGAGAGAGAGAGTGTGGAGGGGAGGGGCCAGAGAGAGAGAGAGTGTGAAGAGTAGGGGCCAGAGAGAGAGAGAGAGAGAATGTGCAGGGGAGTGGCCAGGGAGAGATGAGGACAGTGTGGAGGGGAGGGGCCAGGGAGAGTGATAGTGTGTGAGGGGAGGGGCCAGTGAGAGTGAGTTTGGAGGGGAGGGGTCAGTGAGAGTGAGTGTGGAGGGTAGGGGCCAGTGAGAGTGAGTGTTGAGGATAGGGGCCAGTGAGTGAGTGTGGTGGGGAGGGGAGGGGAGGGGCCAGTGAGAGTGAGTGTGGAGGGGAGGGGCCAGGGAGAGTGAGTGTGGAGGGGAGGGGCCAGGGAGAGTGAGAAAGAGTGTGGAGGGGAGGGGCCAGGGAGAGTGAGAGTGTGTGGATGGGAGGGGCCAGTGAGAGGGAGAGTGAGTGTGGAGGGAGGGGCCAGTGAGAGTGAGTGTAAGGGGAGGGGCCAGGGAGAGTGAGAGAGTGTGGAGGGGGGGAGGGCAGGGAGAGTGAGAGAGAGAGTGTGGAGGGGAGAGGCCAGAGAGAGAGTGTGGAGGGGGAGGGGCCAGAGAGAGACAGAGTGTGGAGGGGAGGGACCAGAGAGAGAGGGTGGAGGGGGAGGGGCCAGAAAGAGACAGAGAGTGGAGGGGAGGGGCCAGAGAGAGACAGAGTGTGGAGGGGAGGGGCCAGAGAGAGAGTGTGGAGGGGAGGGGCCAGAGAGAGACAGAGTGTGGAGGGGCAGGGCCAGGGAGAGAGTGGGGAGTGGGGCGGAGAAACAGGTAGAGTGGCGGTAGAGGCCTGGGAGAGAGAGAGAGAGTGCGGAGGAGAGGGGCCAGAGAGAGAGAGAGAGAGAGAGAGAGTGTGGAGGGGAGGGGCCAGAGAGAGAGTGTGGAGGGGAGGGGCCAGAGAGAGAGAGAGAGTGTGAGGGGAGGGGCCAGAGAGAGATTGTGGAGGGGAGCGGCCAGAGAGAGAGTGTGGAGGGTAGGGGCCAGAGAGAGAGAGAGTGTGGAAGGGAGGGGCCAGGGAGAGAGTTGGGAGGGGGGAGGAGAAACATGTAGAGTGGGGGTAGAGGCCAGGTAGAGAGAATGTAGGGGAGCGGCCAGAGAGAGTGTGGAGGGGTGGGGGCCAGAGAGAGAGAGAGAGAGCGTGTGGAGGGGAGCGGCCAGAGAGAGAGTGTGTGGAGGGAAGGAGCCAGGAGAGTGTGGAGGGGAGGGGCCAGGGAGAGTGAGAGTGTGGAGGGGAAGGGGGATGGCAGGGTGAGTGAGAGAGAGTGTGGAAGGGGGGAGGGCAGGGAGAGTGTGAGTGTGGAGGGGTGAGGGCAGGGAGAGTGTGAGTGTGGAGGGGTGAGGGCAGGGAGAGTGTGAGTGTGGAGGGGAGGGGCCAGGGAGAGTGAGAGTGTGGGAGGGGAAGGGGGATGGCAGGGTGAGTGAGAGAGAGTGTGGAAGGGGGGAGGGCAGGGAGAGTGTGAGTGTGGAGGGGTGAGGGCAGGGAGAGTGTGAGTGTGGAGGGGAGGGGCCAGGGAGAGTGACAAAGAGTGTGGAGGGGAGGGGCCAGGAGAGTGAGAGTGTGTGGATGGGAGGGGCCAGTGAGAGGGAGAGTGAGTGTGGAGGAGAGGGGCCAGTGAGAGTGAGTGTAAGGGGCGGGGGCCAGGGAGAGTGAGAGAGAGAGTGAGAGAGAGAGTGTGGAGGGGAGGGGCCAGGGAGCGTGAGAGTGTGGAGGGGAGGGGCCAGGGAGAGAGAGAGAGAGAGAGAGTGTGGAGGGTGGAGGGCAGGGAGAGTGTGTGGAGGGGAAGGGCCAGGGAGAGTGAGTGAGAGAGACTGTGGAGGGGGGAGGGCAGGGAGAATGTATGGAGGGGAGGTGTCAGGGAGAGTTTGGGGAGGGGCCACAGAGAGAGAGTGTGGAAGGGAGGGGGCAGAGAGGGCATGGAGGGGAGGGGCCAGAGAGAGAGTGTGGAATGGAGGGGCCAGAGAGAGAGAGTGGAGGGGAGGAGCTAGAGAGATAGTGTGGAGGGTAGGGGCTAGAGAGAGAGTGTGGAGGGGTGGGGCCAGAGAGAGAGAGTGTGTGGAGGGGAGGGGCCAGAGAGAGTGTGGAGTGGAGGGGCCAGAGAGAGAGTGTGGAAGGGTGGGGCAGAGAGAGAGAGTGTGTGGAGGGGAGGGGCCAGAGAGAGTGTGGAGTGGAGGGGCCAGAGAGAGAGAGTGTGTGGAGGGGAGGGGCCAGAGAGAGACAGAGTGTGGAGGGGAGGGGCCAGAGAGAGAGTGTGGAGGGGAGGGGGTCAGAGAGAGAGAGAGAGAGTGCGGAGGGGGAGGGGTCAGAGAGAGACAGAGTGTGGAGGGGAGGGACCAGAGAGAGAGTGTGGAGGGGAGGGGTCAGAGAGAGAGAGAGAGAGTGTGGAGGGGAGGGGCCAGAAAGAGACTGAGAGTGGAGGGGAGGGGCCAGAGAGAGACAGAGTGTGGAGGGGAGGGGTCAGAGAGACAGAGTGTGGAGGGGAGGGGCCAGAGAGAGACAGAGTGTGGAGGGGCAGGGCCAGGGAGAGAGTGGGGAGTGGGGCGGAGAAACAGGTAGAGTGGCGGTAGAGGCCTGGGAGAGAGAGAGAGAGTGCGGAGGAGAGGGGCCAGAGAGAGAGTGTGGAGGGGAGGGGCCAGAGAGAGAGAGAGAGTGTGGAGGGGAGGGGCCAGAGAGAGAGTGTGGAGGGGAGGGGCCAGAGAGAGAGAGAGAGTGTGGAGGGGAGGGGCCCAGAGAGAGAGTGTGGAGGGGAGCGGCCAGAGAGAGAGTGTGGAGGGTAGGGGCCAGAGAGAGAGAGAGTGTGGAAGGGAGGGGCCAGGGAGAGAGTTGGGAGGGGGGAGGAGAAACATGTAGAGTGGGGGTAGAGGCCAGGTAGAGAGAATGTAGGGGAGCGGCCAGAGAGAGTGTGGAGGGGTGGGGCCAGAGAGAGAGAGAGAGAGAGAGTGTGGAGGGGAGCGGCCAGAGAGAGAGATTGTGGAGGGAAGGAGCCAGGGAGAGTGTGGAGGGGAGGGGCCAGGGAGAGTGAGAGTGTGGAGGGGAAGGGGGGAGGGCAGGGTGAGTGAGAGAGAGTGTGGAAGGGGGAGGGCAGGGAGAGTGTGAGTGTGGAGGGGTGAGGGCAGGGAGAGTGTGAGTGTGGAGGGGAGGGGCCAGGGGAGTGAGAGAGAGAGTGTGGAGGGGAGGGGCCAGAGAGAGAGAGAGAGAGAGAGTGGAGGGGAGGGGCCAGCGAGAGAGAGTGTGGGGGGGTGGGGCCAGAGAGAGAGTGTGGAGGGGAGGGGCCAGAGAGAGAGAGAGAGTGTGGAGGGGAGGGGCCAGAGAGAGAGAGTGTGGGGGGGTGGGGCCAGAGAGAGTGTGGCGGGGAGGGGCCAGAGAGAGAGAGTGTGCCGGGGAGGGGCCAGAGAGAGAGAGTGTGGAGAGGAGGGGCCAGAGAGAGAGAGTGTGGAGGGGAGGGGCCAGAGAGAGAGTAGTGTGGAGGGGTGGGGCCAGAGAGAGAGAGTGTGGAGGGGCGGGGCAGAGAGAGAGAGAGAGAGTGTGGAGGGGGGGCCAGAGAGAGAGAGAGAGTGTGGAGGGGAGGGGCCAGAGAGAGAGAGAGTGTGAAGAGTAGGGGCCAGAGAGAGAGAGAGAGAGAATGTGCAGGGGAGTGGCCAGGGAGAGATGAGACAGTGTGGAGGGGAGGGGCCAGGGAGAGTGATAGTGTGTGGAGGGGAGGGGCCAGTGAGAGTGAGTTTGGAGGGGAGGGGTCAGTGAGAGTGAGTGTGGAGGGTAGGGGCCAGTGAGAGTGAGTGTTGAGGATAGGGGCCAGTGAGTGAGTGTGGTGGGGAGGGGAGGGGAGGGGCCAGTGAGAGTGAGTGTGGAGGGGAGGGGCCAGGGAGAGTGAGTGTGGAGGGGGAGGGGCCAGGGAGAGTGAGAAAGAGTGTGGAGGGGAGGGGCCAGGGAGAGTGAGAGTGTGTGGATGGGAGGGGCCAGTGAGAGGGAGAGTGAGTGTGGAGGGAGGGGCCAGTGAGAGTGAGTGTAAGGGGAGGGGCCAGGGAGAGTGAGAGAGTGTGGAGGGGGGAGGGCAGGGAGAGTGAGAGAGAGAGTGTGGAGGGGAGAGGCCAGAGAGAGAGTGTGGAGGGGAGGGGCCAGAGAGAGACAGAGTGTGGAGGGGAGGGACCAGAGAGAGAGGGTGGAGGGGAGGGGCCAGAAAGAGACAGAGAGTGGAGGGGAGGGGCCAGAGAGAGACAGAGTGTGGAGGGGAGGGGCCAGAGAGAGAGTGTGGAGGGGAGGGCCAGAGAGAGACAGAGTGTGGAGGGGCAGGGCCAGGGAGGAGAGTGGGGAGTGGGGCGGAGAAAACAGGTAGAGTGGCGGTAGAGGCCTGGGAGAGAGAGAGAGAGTGCGGAGGAGAGGGGCCAGAGAGAGAGAGAGAGAGAGAGAGAGTGTGGAGGGGAGGGGCCAGAGAGAGAGTGTGGAGGGGAGGGGCCAGAGAGAGAGAGAGAGTGTGGAGGGGAGGGGCCAGAGAGAGATTGTGGAGGGGAGCGGCCAGAGAGAGAGTGTGGAGGGTAGGGGCCAGAGAGAGAGAGAGTGTGGAAGGGAGGGGCCAGGGAGAGAGTTGGGAGGGGGGAGGAGAAACATGTAGAGTGGGGGTAGAGGCCAGGTAGAGAGAATGTAGGGGAGCGGCCAGAGAGAGTGTGGAGGGGGTGGGGCCAGAGAGAGAGAGAGAGAGCGTGTGGAGGGGAGCGGCCAGAGAGAGAGTGTGTGGAGGGAAGGAGCCAGGGAGAGTGTGGAGGGGAGGGGCCAGGGAGAGTGAGAGTGTGGAGGGGAAGGGGGATGGCAGGGTGAGTGAGAGAGAGTGTGGAAGGGGGAGGGCAGGGAGAGTGTGAGTGTGGAGGGGTGAGGGCAGGGAGAGTGTGAGTGTGGAGGGGAGGGGCCAGGGAGAGTGACAAAGAGTGTGGAGGGGAGGGGCCAGGGAGAGTGAGAGTGTGTGGATGGGAGGGGCCAGTGAGAGGGAGAGTGAGTGTGGAGGAGAGGGGGCCAGTGAGAGTGAGTGTAAGGGGCGGGGCCAGGGAGAGTGAGAGAGAGAGTGAGAGAGAGAGTGTGGAGGGGAGGGGCCAGGGAGCGTGAGAGTGTGGAGGGGAGGGGCCAGGGAGAGAGAGAGAGAGAGAGAGTGTGGAGGGTGGAGGGCAGGGAGAGTGTGTGGAGGGGAAGGGCCAGGGAGAGTGAGTGAGAGAGACTGTGGAGGGGGGAGGGCAGGGAGAATGTATGGAGGGGAGGTGTCAGGGAGAGTTTGGGGAGGGGCCACAGAGAGAGAGTGTGGAAGGGAGGGGCAGAGAGGGCATGGAGGGGAGGGGCCAGAGAGAGAGTGTGGAATGGAGGGGCCAGAGAGAGAGAGTGGAGGGGAGGAGCTAGAGAGATAGTGTGGAGGGTAGGGGCTAGAGAGAGAGTGTGGAGGGGTGGGGCCAGAGAGAGAGAGTGTGTGGAGGGAGGGGCCAGAGAGAGTGTGGAGTGGAGGGGCCAGAGAGAGAGTGTGGAAGGGTGGGGCCAGAGAGAGAGAGTGTGTGGAGGGGAGGGGCCAGAGAGAGTGTGGAGTGGAGGGGCCAGAGAGAGAGAGTGTGTGGAGGGGAGGGGCCAGAGAGAGACAGAGTGTGGAGGGGAGGGGCCAGAGAGGAGAGTGTGGAGGGGAGGGGTCAGAGAGAGAGAGAGAGAGTGCGGAGGGGAGGGGTCAGAGAGAGACAGAGTGTGGAGGGGAGGGACCAGAGAGAGAGTGTGGAGGGGAGGGGTCAGAGAGAGAGAGAGAGAGTGTGGAGGGGAGGGGCCAGAAAGAGACTGAGAGTGGAGGGGAGGGGCCAGAGAGAGACAGAGTGTGGAGGGGAGGGGTCAGAGAGAGACAGAGTGTGGAGGGGAGGGGCCAGAGAGAGACAGAGTGTGGAGGGGGCAGGGCCAGGGAGAGAGTGGGGAGTGGGGCGGAGAAACAGGTAGAGTGGCGGTAGAGGCCTGGGAGAGAGAGAGAGAGTGCGGAGGAGAGGGGCCAGAGAGAGAGTGTGGAGGGGGAGGGGCCAGAGAGAGAGAGAGAGTGTGGAGGGGAGGGGCCAGAGAGAGAGTGTGGAGGGGAGGGGCCAGAGAGAGAGAGAGAGTGTGGAGGGGAGGGGCCAGAGAGAGAGTGTGGAGGGGAGCGGCCAGAGAGAGAGTGTGGAGGGTAGGGGCCAGAGAGAGAGAGAGTGTGGAAGGGAGGGGCCAGGGAGAGAGTTGGGAGGGGGGAGGAGAAACATGTAGAGTGGGGGTAGAGGCCAGGTAGAGAGAATGTAGGGGAGCGGCCAGAGAGAGTGTGGAGGGGTGGGGCCAGAGAGAGAGAGAGAGAGAGAGTGTGGAGGGGAGCGGCCAGAGAGAGAGATTGTGGAGGGAAGGAGCCAGGGAGAGTGTGGAGGGGAGGGGCCAGGGAGAGTGAGAGTGTGGAGGGGAAGGGGGAGGGCAGGGTGAGTGAGAGAGAGTGTGGAAGGGGGAGGGCAGGGAGAGTGTGAGTGTGGAGGGGTGAGGGCAGGGAGAGTGTGAGTGTGGAGGGGAGGGGCCAGGGGAGTGAGAGAGAGAGTGTGGAGGGGAGGGGCCAGAGAGAGAGAGAGAGAGAGAGTGGAGGGGAGGGGCCAGCGAGAGAGAGTGTGGGGGGGTGGGGCCAGAGAGAGAGTGTGGAGGGGAGGGGCCAGAGAGAGAGAGAGTGTGGAGGGGAGGGGCCAGAGAGAGAGAGTGTGGGGGGGTGGGGCCAGAGAGAGAGTGTGGTGGGGAGGGGCCAGAGAGAGAGAGTGTGCCGGGGAGGGGCCAGAGAGAGAGAGTGTGGAGAGGAGGGGCCAGAGAGAGAGAGTGTGGAGGGGAGGGGCCAGAGAGAGAGTAGTGTGGAGGGGTGGGGCCAGAGAGAGAGAGTGTGGAGGGGCGGGGCAGAGAGAGAGAGAGAGAGTGTGGAGGGGGGGCCAGAGAGAGAGAGAGAGTGTGGAGGGGAGGGGCCAGAGAGAGAGAGAGTGTGAAGAGTAGGGGCCAGAGAGAGAGAGAGAGAGAATGTGGAGGTGAAGGGCCAGGGAGAGATGAGACAGTGTGGAGGGGTGGGGCCAGGGAGAGTGATAGTGTGTGGAGGGGAGGGGCCAGTGAGAGTGAGTTTGGAGGGGAGGGGCCAGTGAGAGTGAGTGTGGAGGATAGGGGCCAGTGAGTGAGTGTTGCGCGGAGGAGCCAGTGAGAGTGAGAGAGAGTGTGGAGGGGAGGGGCCAGGGAGAGTGAGAGTGTGTGGATGGGAGGGGCCAGTGAGAGGGAGAGTGAGTGTGGAAGAGAGGGGCCAGTGAGAGTGAGTGTGGAGGGGAGGGGCCAGGGAGAGTGAGTGTGAGTGTGTAGGGGAGGGGCCAATGAGAGTGAGTGTAAGGGGAGGGGCCAGGGAGAGTGAGAGAGCGTGGAGGGGGGGAGGGCAGGGAGAGTGAGAGAGAGAGTGTGGAAGGGGGGAGGGCAGGGAGAGTGAGAGAGAGAGTGTGGAAGGGGGGAGGGCAGGGAGAGTGAGAGTGAGATTGTGGAGGAGAGGGGCCAGGGAGCGTGAGAGAGAGAGTCTGGAGGGGAGGGGCCAGGGAGAGTGA
The DNA here is from genome assembly GCA_026770705.1 of Isurus oxyrinchus. Classification (NCBI taxonomy): domain Eukaryota; kingdom Metazoa; phylum Chordata; class Chondrichthyes; order Lamniformes; family Lamnidae; genus Isurus; species Isurus oxyrinchus. The sequence goes on along the minus strand of JANJGN010004490.1, from coordinate 18,150 downwards.
GAGTGTGGAGGAGAGGGGCCAGGGAGAGTAAGAGTGTGGAGGGGAGGGGCCAGGGAGAGTGAGATTAAGGAGTGGAGGGGCCAGGGAGAGTGAGAGAGAGTGTGGAGGGGAGTGCCCAGGGAGAGAGAGAGAGAGAGTGTGGAGGGGGGAGGGCAGGGAGAGTGTGTGGAGGAGAGGGGCCAGGGAGAGTGAGTGAGAGAGACTGTGGAGGGGGGAGGGCAGGGAGAATGTATGCAGGGGAGGTGTCAGGGAGAGTTTGGGGAGGGGCCAGAGAGAGAGTGTGTGGAAGGGAGGGGCCAGAGAGAATGTGGAAGGGTGGGGCCAGAGAGAGAGAGAGTGTGGAGGGGAGGGACCAGAGAGTGTGGAGGGGAGGGGCCAGAGAGAATGTGGAAGGGTGGGGCCAGAGAGAGAGAGAGTGTGGAGGGGAGGGGCCAGAGAGAGAGTGTGTAGGGGAGGGGCCAGAGAGAGACAGAGTGTGGAGGGGAGGGGCCAGAGAGAGACAGAGTGTGGAGGGGAGGGGCCAGAGAGAGACAGAGTGTGGAGGGGAGGGGCCAGAGAGAGACAGAGAGTGTGGAGGGGCAGGGCCAGGGAGAGAGTGGGAAGTGGGGCGGACAAACAGGTAGAGTGGCGGTAGAGGCCTGGGAGAGAGAGAGAGAGAGAGTGTGGAGGAGAGGGGCCAGAGAGAGAGTGTGGAGGGGAGGGGCCAGAGAGAGAGTGTGGAGGGGAGGGGCCAGAGAGAGTGTGGAGGGGTAGGGCCAGAGAGAGAGAGTGTGGAGGGGAGGGGCCAGAGAGAGAGAGAGAGAGTGGAGGGGAGGGGCCAGAGAGAGAGTGTGGAGGGGAGGGGCCAGAGAGAGAGTGTGGAGGGGAGCGGCCAGAGAGAGAGTGTGGAGGGTAGGGGCCAGAGAGAGAGAGAGAGTGTGGAAGGGAGGGGCCAGGGAGAGAGTTGGGAGGGGGGAGGAGAAACATGTAGAGTGGGGGTAGAGGCCAGGTAGAGAGAATGTAGCGGAGTGGCCAGAGAGAGTGTGGAGGGGTGGGACCAGAGAGAGAGTGTGTGGAGGGAAGGAGCCAGGGAGAGTGTGGAGGGGAGGGGCCAGAGAGAGTGAGAGTGTGGAGGAGGGAGGGCAGGGAGAGTGAGAGAGTGAGTGTGGAAGGGGGAGGGCAGGGAGAGTGTGTGTGGAGGGGAGGGGCCAGGGAGAGTGAGAGAGAGAGTGTGGAGGGGAGGGGCCAGAGAGAGAGAGAGAGTGTGGAGGGGAGGGGCCAGAGAGAGAGTGTGGGGGGGAGGGGCCAGAGAGAGAGAGAGTTTGTGGAGGGGAGGGGCCAGAGAGAGAGAGAGAGATTGTGGAGGGGAGGGGCCAGAGAGAGAGAGAGTGTGGAGGGGAGGAGCCTGAGAGAGAGAGAGAGAATGTGGAGGGGAGGGGCAAGAGAGAGCGAGTTTGAGGAGTGGAGGGGCCAGAGAGAGTGTGGAGGGGAGGGGCCCGAGAGAGAGGAGGGGAGGGGCCCGAGAGAGAGAGAGTGTGAGAGTGTGGTGGGGAGGGGCCAGAGAGAGAGCGTGTGTGGAGGGGAGGGGCCAGAGAGAGACAGAGTGTGGAGGGGAGGGGCCAGAGAGAGAGTGTGGAGGGGAGGGGTCAGAGAGAGAGAGAGTGTGGAGGGGAGGGGTCAGAGAGAGACAGAGTGTGGAGGGGAGGGGCTAGAGAGAGAGTAGTGTGGAGGGGAGGGGCCAGAGAGAGAGAGAGTGTGGAAGGGGGAGGGAAGGGAGAGTGTGAGTGTGGAGGGGGGAGGGCACTGAGAGTGTGAGTGTGGAGGGGAGGGGCCAGGGAGAGTGAGAGAGAGAGAGTGTGGAGGGGAGGGGCCAGAGAGAGAGAGTGGAGGGGAGGGGCCAGAGAGAGAGTGTGGAGGGGAGGGGCCAGAGAGAGAGTAGTGTGGAAGGGAGGGGCCAGAGAGAGAGAGAGTGTGGAGAGGAGGGGCCAGAGAGAGAGAGTGTGGAGGGGAGGGGCCAGAGAGAGAGTAGTGTGGAGAGGAGGGGCCAGAGAGAGAGTGTGTGGAGGGGAGGGGCCAGAGAGAGAGTAGTGTGGAGGGGAGGGGCCAGAGAGAGAGAGAGTGTGGAGGGGCAGGGCAGAGAGAGAGAGTGTGGAGGGGGAGGCCAGAGAGAGAGAGAGAGGGTGGAGGGGAGGGGCCAGAGAGAGAGTGTGGAGGGGAGGGGCCAGTGAGAGAGAGTGTGGAGGGGCAGGGCAGAGAGAGAGAGAGAGAGAGAGTGTGGAGGGGAGGGGCCAGTGAGAGAGAGTGTGGAGAGGAGGGGCCAGAGAGAGAGAGTGTGGAGGGGAGGGGCCAGAGAGAGAGTAGTGTGGAGGGGAGGGGCCAGAGAGAGAGAGAGTGTGGAGGGGCAGGGCAGAGAGAGAGAGTGTGGAGGGGGAGGCCAGAGAGAGACAGAGAGTGTGGAGGGGAGGGGCCAGGGAGAGAGTGGGGAGTGGGGCGGAGAAACAGGTAGAGTGGCGGTAGAGGCCTGGGAGAGAGAGAGAGGGTGGAGGGGAGGGGCCAGAGAGAGAGAGTCTGGACGGGAGGGGCCAGTGAGAGAGAGTGTGGAGGGGAGGGGACAGAGAGAGAGAGAGTGTGGAGAGGGGGGACAGAGAGAGAGAGAGAGAGTGTGGAGGGGAGGGGCCAGAGAGAGAGAGAGAGAGAGAATGTGGAGGGGAGTGGCCCGGTGAAGTGAGAGAGAATGTGGAGGGGAGGGGCCAGGGAGAGATGAGACAGTGTGGAGGGGAGGGGCCAGGGAGAGTGAGTGTGTGGAGGGGAGGGGCCAGTGAGAGTGAGTTTGGAGTGGAGGGGCCAGTGAGAGTGAGTGTTGAGGGGAGGGGAAGGGAGGGGCCAGTGAGAGTGTGTGGAGGGGAGGGGCCAGTGAGAGTGAGTGTGGAGGGGAGGGGCCAGGGAGAGTGAGAGAGAGTGTGGAGGGGAGGGGCCAGGGAGAGTGAGAGTGTGTGGATGGGAGGGGCCAGTGAGAGGGAGAGTGAGTGTGGACGAGAGGCGCCAGTGAGAGTGAGTGTGGAGGGGAGGGGCCAGGGAGAGTGAGTGTGTGTGGAGGGGAGGGGCCAATGAGAGTGAGTGTAAGGGGAGGGTCCAGGGAGAGTGAGAGAGTGTGGAGGGGGGAAGGCAGGGAGAGTGAGAGAGAGAGTGTGGAAGGGGGGAGGGCAGGGAGAGTGAGAGTGAGATTGTGGAGGAGAGGGGCCAGGGAGCGTGAAAGTGTGGAGGGGAGGGGCCAGGGAGAGTGAGATTAATGAGTGGAGGGGCCAGGGAGAGTGAGAGAGAGTGTGGAGGGGAGTGCCCCAGGGAGAGAGAGAGAGAGAGAGTGTGGAGGGGGTGGGCAGGGAGAGTGTGTGGAGGGGAGGGGCCAGGGAGAGTGAGTGAGAGAGACTGTGGAGGGGGGAGGGCAGGGGAGGTGTCAGGGAGAGTTTGGGGAGGGGCCAGAGAGAGAGTGTGTGGAAGGGAGGGGCCAGAGAGAGTGTGGAAGGGAGGGGCCAGAGAGGGAGAGAGTGTGGAGGGGAGGGGACCAGAGAGTGTGGAGGGGAGGGGCCAGAGTGAGAGTGTGGAAGGGAGGGGCCAGAGAGAGAGAGAGAGTGTGGAGGGGAGGGCCAGAGAGAGACAGTGTGGAGGGGAGGGGCCAGAGAGAGACAGAGTGTGGAGGGGAGGGGCCAGGAGAGAGACAGAGAGTGTGGAGGGGAGGGGCCAGAGAGAGACAGAGAGTGTGGAGGGGCAGGGCCAGGGAGAGAGTGGGAATTGGGGCGGAGAAACAGGTAGAGTGGCGGTAGAGGCCTGGGAGAGAGAGAGAGAGAGAGTGTGGAGGGGAGGGGCCCGAGAGAGAGGAGGGGAGGGGCCCGAGAGAGAGAGTGTGAGAGTCTGGTGGAGAGGGGCCAGAGTGAGAGTGCGGAGGGGTGGGGCCAGGGAGAGAGTGTGGAGGGGGGCGGAGAAACAGGTAGAGTTGGGGTAGAGGCCAGGTAGAGAGAGAGAGAGAGTGTGAAGGGGAGGGGCCAGAGAGAGACAGAGAGAGTGTGGATGGGAGGGGCCAGAGAGAGAGAGTGTGGAGGGGAGTGGCCTGGGAGAGTGAGAGAGAGAATGTGGAGCGGGGAGGGCAGGGATAGTGAGAGAGAGTGTGGAGGGGGGGAGGGCAGGGACAGTGAGAGAGAGAGTGTGGAGGGGGGAGGGCAGGGACAGTGAGAGAGAGAGTGTGGAGGGGGGAGGGCAGGGAGAGAGAGAGAGAGAGTGTGCAGGGGAGGGGCCAGGGAGAGAGGGGAGGTGAGGGCCAGGGAGAGTGAGATTGTGGAGGGGAGGGGCCAGGGAGAGTGAGTGTGTTGAGGGGAGGTGCCAGGGAGAGTGCGAGAGAGAGTGTGGAGGGCAGGGGCGAGGGAGAGAGTGAGAGAGAGTAGAGAGGGAAGGAGCCAGGGAGAGTGTGGAGGGGAGGGACCAGGGAGAGTGAGAGTGTGGAGGGGGGAGGGCAGGGAGAGTGAGAGAGGGTGTGGAGGGGGGAGGGCAGGGAGAGTGAGAGAATGAGTGTGGAGGAGGGAGGGGCAGGGAGAGTGTGAGTGTGGAGGGGAGGGGCCAGGGAGAGTGAGAGAAAGAGTGTGGAGGGGAGGGGCCAGAGAGAGAGAGAGTGTGGAGTGGAGGGGCCAGAGAGAGAGAGAGAGTGTGGGGGGGTGGGGCCAGAGAGAGAGTGTGGAGGGGAGGGGCCAGAGAGAGAGAGTGTGTGGAGGGGAGGGGCCCAGAGAGAATGTGGAGGGGAGCGGCCAGAGAGAGAGAGAGAGAGTGTGGAGGGGAGGGGCCAGAGAGAGAGAGTGGGATGGGGAGGGGCCTGAGAGAGAGAGTGTGGAGGGGAGGGGCCAGAGTGAGAGAGAGAGAGTGTGGAGGGGAGGGGCAAGAGAGACAGAGTTTGAGGAGTGGAGGGGCCAGAGAGAGTGTGGAGGGGTGGGGCCCGAGAGAGAGAGAGAGAGGAGGGGAGGGGCCCGAGAGAGAGAGTGTGGAGGGGAGGGGCCAGAGAGAGAGTGTGGAGGGGAGGGGCCAGAGAGAGAGAGTGTGGAGTGGAGGGGCCAGAGAGAGAGTGTGGAGGGGAGGGGCCAGAGAGAGAGAGTGTGTGGAGGGGAGGGGCCAGAGAGAATGTGGAGGGGAGCGGCCAGAGAGAGAGAGAGAGAGAATGTGGAGGGGAGGGGCCAGAGAGAGAGAGTGTGGAGGGGAGGGGCCTGAGAGAGAGAGAGTGTGGAGGGGAGGGGCAAGAGAGATAGAGTTTGAGGAGTGGAGGGGCCAGAGAGAGTGTGGAGGGGAGGGGCCCGAGAGAGAGAGCGAGGAGGGGAGGGGCCCGAGAGAGAGAGAGTGTGGAGGGGAGGGGCCAGAGTGAGAGTGCAGAGGGGCGGGGCCAGGGAGAGAGTGTGGAGGGGAGGGGCCAGAGTGAGAGTGTGGAGGGGCGGGGCCAGGGAGAGAGAGGGGAGGGAGGCGGAGAAACAGGTAGAGTTGGGGTAGAGGCCAGGTAGAGAGAGAGAGAGAGTGGTGGGGAATGGCCAGAGAGAGAGAGAGAGAGTGTGTGGAGAGGAGGGGCCAGAGAGAGAGAGAGAGTGTGGAAGGGAGGGGCCAGGGAGAGAGAGAGAGTGTGGAGGGGAGGGTCCAGAGAGAGAGTGAAGGGGAGGGGCCAGAGAGAGAGAGTGTGGAGGGGAGGGGCCAGGGAGAGTGAGAGAGAGAATGTGGAGGGTGGAGGGCAGGGATAGTGAGGAGAGTGTGGAGGGGGGTGGGCAGGGAGAGTGAGAGAGAGAGTGTGGAGGGGGGGAGGGCAGGGAGAGTGAGAGAGAGAGTGTGGAGGGGGGAGGGCAGGGAGAGAGAGAGAGAGTGTGCAGGGGAGGGGCCAGGGAGAGAGTGGAGGGGAGGGCCAGGGAGAGTGAGATTGTGGAGGGGAGGGGCCACGGAGAGTGAGAGTGTGGAGGGTAGGGGCCAGTGAGAGGGAGATTGTGGAGGGGAGGGGCCAGGGAGAGTGCGAAAGAGAGTGTGGAGGGCAGGGGCGAGGGAGAGAATGAGAGAGAGTGTGTAGAGGGGAGGGTCCAGCAAGAGTTGTTGAGGTGCCAGAGAGAGAGAGTGTGGAGGGGCGGGGCCAGGGAGAGAGTGAGTGTGGAGGGGAGTGGCCAGGTAAATGAGAGTGGGCAGGGAGAGTGAGAGAGAGTGTGGAGGGGAGGGGCCAGTAAGAGTGAGTTTGGAGGGGAGGGGTCAGTGAGAGTGAGTGTGGAGGGGAGGGGCCAGAGAGAGAGAGTGTGGAGGGGAGGGGCCAGAGAGAGAGATTGTGAGGAGGGGAGGGGCCAGAGAGAGAGAGAGAGTGTGGAAGGGAGGGGCCAGAGAGAGTGTGGAGGGGAGGGGCCAGGGAGAGAGTGAGTGTGGAGGGGAGTGGTAGGTAAATGAGAGTGGGCAGGGAGAGTGAGAGAGTGTGGAGGGGAGGGGACAGGGTGAGTGAGAAAGAGTGTGGAGGGGAGGGGCCTGGGAGATATGAGACAGTGTGGAGGGGAGGGGCCAGTAAGAGTGAGTTTGGAGGGGAGGGGTCAGTGAGAGTGAGTGTGGAGGGGAGGGGCCAGAGAGAGAGAGTGTGGAGGGGAGGGGCCAGAGAGAGAGATTGTGAGGAGGGGAGGGGCCAGAGAGAGAGAGAGAGTGTGGAAGGGAGGGGCCAGAGAGAGTGTGGAGGGGAGGGGCCAGGGAGAGAGTGAGTGTGGAGGGGAGTGGCCAGGTAAATGAGAGTGGGCAGGGAGAGTGAGAGAGAGTGTGGAGGGGAGGGGACAGGGTGAGTGAGAAAGAGTGTGGAGGGGAGGGGCCTGGGAGATATGAGACAGTGTGGAGGGGAGGGGCCAGGGAGAGTGAGAGTGTGTGGAGGGGTGGGGCCAGGGAGAGTGATAGTGTGTGGAGGGGAGGGGCCAGTAAGAGTGAGTTTGGAGGGGAGGGGTCAGTGAGAGTGAGTGTGGAGGGTAGGGGCCAGGGAGAGTGAGAGAGAGTGTGGAGGGGAGGGGCCAGGGAGAGTGAGTGTGGAGGGGAGGGGCCAGTGAGAGTGAGTGTGGAGGTGAGGGGCCAGTGAGAGTGAGTGTGGAGGGGAGGGGCCAGGGAGAGTGAGAGTGTGTGGATGGGAGGGGCCAGGGAGAGTGAGAGTGTGTGGATGGGAGGGGCCATTGAGAGGGAGAGTGAGTGTGAGGAGAGGGGCCAGTGAGAGTGAGTGTGGAGGGGAGGGGCCAGGGAGAGTGAGTGTGACTGTGGAGGGGAGGGGCCAATGAGAGTGAGTGTAAGGGGAGGGGCCAGGGAGAGTGAGAGAGTGTGGACGGGGGAGGGCAGGGAGAGTGAGAGAGAGTGTGTGGAGGGGAGGGGCCAGGGAGAGTGAGATTGTGGAGTGGAGGGGCCAGGGAGAGTGAGAGAGAGTGTGGAGGGGAGTGCCCAGGGAGAGTGAGTAAGAGAGACTGTGGAGGGGGGAGGGCAGGGAGAATGTATGGAGGGGAGGTGTCAGGGAGAGTTTGGGGAGGGGCCACAGAGAGACAGTGTGGAAGGGAGGGGCCAGAGAGAGAGAGTGTGGAGAGGAGGGGCCAGAGAGAGAGAGTGTGGAGGGGAGGGGCCAGAGAGAGAGTAGTGTGGAGGGGAGGGGCCAGAGAGAGAGAGAGTGTGGAGGGGCAGTGCAGAGAGAGAGAGAGAGAGTGTGGAGGGGGGGGGGGCCAGAGAGAGAGAGAGAGGGTGGAGGGGAGGGGCCAGAGAGAGAGAGAGTGTGGAGGGGAGGGGCCAGTGAAAGAGAGTGTGGAGTGGAGGGGCCAGAGAGAGAGAGAGTGTGGAGAGGGGGGACAGAGAGAGAGAGAGAGAGTGTGGAGGGGAGGGGCCAGAGAGAGAGAGTGTGAAGAGTAGGGGCCAGAGAGAGAGAGAGAGAGAGAATGTGGAGGGGAGTGGCCAGGTAAAGTGAGAGTGAGTGTGGAAGGGAGGGGCCAGGGAGAGTGAGAGAGAGTGTGGAGGGGAGGGGACAGGGTGAGTGAGAGAGAATGTGGAGGTGAGGGGCCAGGGAGAGATGAGATAGTGTGGAGGGGAGGGGCCAGGGAGAGTGAGAGTATGTGGAGGGGTGGGGCCAGGGAGAGTGATAGTGTGTGGAGGGGAGGGGCCAGTAAGAGTGAGTTTGGATTGGAGGGGTCAGTGAAAGTGAGTGTGGAGGGTAGGGGCCAGGGAGAGTGAGAGAGAGTGTGGAGGGGAGGGGCCAGGGAGAGTGAGTGTGGAGGGGAGGGGCCAGTGAGAGTGAGTGTGGAGGTGAGGGGCCAGGGAGAGTGAGAGAGAGTGTGGAGGGGAGGGGCCAGGGAGAGTGAGAGTGTGTGGATGGGAGGGGCCATTGAGAGGGAGAGTGACTGTGGAGGAGAGGGGCCAGTGAGAGTGAGTGTGGAGGGGAGGGGCCAGGGAGAGTGAGTGTGAGTGTGGAGGGGAGGGGCCAATGAGAGTGAGTGTAAGGGGAGGGGCCAGGGAGAGTGAGAGAGTGTGGAGGGGGGAGGGCAGGGAGAGTGAGAGAGAGAGTGTAGAGGGGGGGGAGGGCAGGGAGAGTGAGAGAGAGAGTGTGGAGAGGAGGTGCCAGGGAGAGTGAGAGTGTGGAGGGGAGGGGCCAGGGAGAGTGAGAGTGTGGAGGAGAGGGGCCAGGGAGCGTGAGAGTGTGGAGGGGAGGGGCCAGGGAGAGTGAGATTAAGGAGTGGAGGGGCCAGGGAGAGTGAGAGAGAGTGTGGAGGGGAGTGCCCAGGGAGAGTGAGTAAGAGAGACTGTGGAGGGGGGAGGGCAGGGAGAATGTATGGAGGGGAGGTGTCAGGGAGAGTTTGGGGAGGGGCCACAGAGAGACAGTGTGGAAGGGAGTGGCCAGAGAGAGTGTGGAGGGGAGGGGCCAGAGAGAGAGTGTGGAGGGGAGGGGCCAGAGAGAGAGAGAGTGTGGAGGGGAGGGGCCAGAGAGAGAGTGTGGAGGGGAGGGGCTAGAGAGAGAGAGTGTGTGGAGGGGCCAGGGAGAGATTTGGGAGGGGGGAGGAGAAACATGTAGAGTGGGGGTAGAGGCCAGGTAGAGAGAATGTAGGGGAGCGGCCAGAGAGAGTGTGGAGGGGTGGGGACAGAGAGAGAGAGAGAGAGAGAGTGGAGGGGAGCGGCCAGAGAGAGAGATTGTGGAGGGAAGGGGCCAGGGAGAGTGTGGAGGGGAGGGGGGAGGGCAGGGTGAGTGAGAGAGAGAGTGTGGAGGGGGGAGGTCAGGGAGAGAGAGAGAGAGTGTGGAGGGGGGAAGGCAGGGTGAGTGACAGAGAGTGTGGAGGGGGAGGGCAGGGAGAGTGAGAGAGTGAGTGTGGAAGGGGGAGGGCAGGGAGAGTGTGCGTGTGGAGGGGTGGGGCCAGAGAGAGAGTGTGTGGAGGGGAGGGGGCCAGAGAGAGAGTGTGGAGGGGAGGGGCCAGAGAGAGAGAGTGTGTGGAGGGGAGGGGCCAGAGGGAGAGAGAGAGAGAATGTGGAGGGGAGGGGCCAGAGAGAGAGAGAGAGAGAGTGGAAGGGAGGGGCCAGGGAGAGAGTGGAGGGGAGGGGCCAGAGAGAGAGAATGTGGAGGGGAGGGGCCAGGGAGAGTGAGAGAGAGAATGTGGAGGGGGGAGGGCAGGGAGAGAGTGGAGGGGAGGGCCAGGGAGAGTGAGAGAGTGTGGAGGGGAGTGCCCAGGGAGAGTGAGTAAGAGAGACTTTGGAGGGGGGAGGGCAGGGAGAATGTATGGAGGGGAGGTGTCAGGGAGAGTTTGGGGAGGGGCCACAGAGAGAGTGTGTGGAAGGGAGGGGCCAGAGAGAGAGTGTAGAGGGGAGGGGCCAGAGAGAGAGAGTGTGGAGGGGAGGGGCCAGGGAGAGAGTGGGGAGTGGGGCGGAGAAACAGGTAGAGCCGGGGTAGAGGCCAGGGAGAGAGAGAGAGATGGAGAGTGTGGAGGGGAGGGGCCAGAGAGAGAGTGTGGAGGGGAGGGGCCAGTGAGAGAGAGAGTGTGGAGGAGAGGGGCCAGAGAGAGAGTGTGGAGGGGAGGGGCCAGGGAGAGATTTGAGAGGGGGGAGGAGAAACATGTAGAGTGGGGGTAGAGGCCAGGTAGAAAGAATGTAGGGGAGCGGCCAGAGAGAGTGTGGAGGGGTGGGGCCAGAGAGAGAGTGGGGTAGGCCAGGGCTGGGCCAGGGAAAGAGTCGGAAGGCGGGGGCGGAGAAATAGGTAGATTGGGGGTAGAGGCCAAGTAGAAAGAGTGGGTGGAGGGGTCAGAGAGAGGGTGTGGAGGGGAGGGGCCAGGGAGAGAGAGAATGTGTGGAGGGGAGGGGCCAGAGAGAGAGAGAGAGTGTGGAGGGGAGATGCCAGAGAGAGTGAGAGTGAGTGTAGAGGGGAGGGGCCAGGGAGAGAGAGAGAGTGTGGAGGGTGGAGGGCAGGGTGAGTGAGAGAGAGAGTGTGGAGGGGTGGAGGGCAGGGAGAGTGAGAGAGAGATGTTGGAGGGGGAGTGCAGGGAGAGTGAGAGAGAGAGTGCGGAGGGGGGAGGGCAGGGGAGAGTGAGAGAGAGTGTGGAGGGGGGAGGTCAGGGAGAGTGAGAGAGAGAGAGTGTGGAGGGTGGAGGGCAGGGTGAGTGAGAGAGAGAGTGTGGAGGGGAGAGGGCAGGGAGAGTGAGAGAGAGTGTGGAGGGGGGAGGGCAGAGAGAGAGAGAGAGAGAGTGTGGAGGGGAGGGGCCAGGGAGAGTGAGAGAGAGTGTGGAGGGGGGGAGGTCAGGGAGAGTGAGAGAGAGAGAGTGTGGAGGGTGGAGGGCAGGGTGAGTGAGAGAGAGAGTGTGGAGGGGAGAGGGCAGGGAGAGTGAGAGAGAGAGTGTAGAGGGGGGGAGGGCAGGGAGAGTGAGAGGGAGTGTGCAGGGGAGGGGCCAGGGAGAGTGACAGTGTGGAGGGGAGGGGGGAGGGCAGGGTGAGTAAGAGAGAGATTGTGGAGGGGAGGGGCCAGAGAGAGTGTGGAGGGGAGGGGCCAGAGAAAGAGTGTGGAGGGGAGGGGCCAGAAAGAGAGAGAGAGTGTGGAGGGGGAGGGGCAAGAGAGAGAGTTTGAGGAGCGGAGGGGCCCGAGAGAGAGAGAGAGAGAGACAGTGTGGAGGGGAGTGGCCAGAGTGAGAGTGCGGAGGGCGGGGCCAGGGAGAGAGTGTGGAGGGGAGGGGCCAGAGAGAGAGAGTGTGGAGGGGGGAGGGCAGGGATAGTGAGAGAGAGAGTGTGGAGGGGGAGGGCAGGGAAAGTGACAGAGAGTGTGTGGAGGGGGGAGGGCAGGGAGAGAGAGAGAGTGTGCAGGGGAGGGGCCAGGGAGAGTGGAGGGGAGGTCCAGGGAGAGTGAGATTGTGGAGGGGAGGGGCCAGGGAGAGTGAGAGTGTGGAGGGGAGGGGCCAGGGAGAGTGAGAGGTGTGGAGGGGAGGGGCCAGGGAGAGTGAGAGTGTGGAGGGGGAGGGGCCAGGTAGAGTGCGGGAGAGTGTGGAGGGGAGCGGGCAGGGAGAGAGAGAGAGAGTGTGGAGGGGGGGCCAGAGAGAGAGAGTGTGCAGGGGAGGGGCCAGAGAGAGTGAGTGTGAGTGTGGAGGGGAGGGGCCAATGAGAGTGAGTGTGGAGGGGAGGGGCCAGGGGAGAGTGAGAAAGAGAGTGTGGAAGGGGGGAGTGCAGGGAGAGTGAGAGAGAGAGTGTAGAGGGGAGGGGCCAGGAGAGTGAGATTAAGGAGTGGAGGGGCCAGGAGAGTGAGAGAGTGTGTGGAAGGGAGTGCCCACGGAGAGAGAGAGAGAGAGAGAGTGTGGAGGGTGGATGGCAGGGAGAATGTATGGAGGGGAGGTGTCAGGGAGAGTTTGGGGAGGGGCCACAGAGAGACAGTGTGGAGGGTGGGGTCAGAGAGAGACAGAGTGTGGAGGGGAGGGGCCAGAGTGAGACAGAGAGTGTGGAGGGGCAGAGCCAGGGAGAGAGTGTGGAGGGGAGGGGCCAGAGAGAGAGTGTGGAGGGGAGGGGCCAGAGAGAGAGAGAGAGAGAGAGTGGAGGGGAGGGGCCAGAGAGAGAGAATGTGGAGGGGAGGGGCCAGAGAGAGAGAGAGAGAGAGAGTGGAGGGGAGGGGCCAGAGAGAGAGAGAGTGGAGGGGCGGGGCCAGAGCGAGAACGGGGTAGGCCAGGGCGGAGCCAGGGAGAGAGTGTGGAGGGGAGGGGCCAGAGAGAGAGTGTGGAGGGGAGGGGCCAGAGAGAGAGAGAGAGAGAGAGTGGAGGGGAGGGGCCAGAGAGAGAGAATGTGGAGGGGAGGGGCCAGAGAGAGAGAGAGAGAGATAGAGTGGAGGGGAGGGGCCAGAGAGAGAGAGAGTGGAGGGGCGTGGCCAGAGCGAGAACGGGGTAGGCCAGGGCGGAGCCAGGGGGAGAGTGGGGAGGCGGGGGTGGAGAAACAGGTAGATTGGGGGTAGAAACCAAGTAGAAAGAGTGGGTGGAGGGCAGGGGGCCACAGAGAGAGTGTGGAGGGGAGGGGCCAGGGAGAGAGAGAGAGAGTGTGGAGGAGGGAGGGGCCAGAGAGAGAGAGAGTGTTGTGGAGGGGAGGGGCCAGAGAGAGTGAGAGTGAGTGTAGAGGGGAGGGGCCAGGGAGAGAGAGAATTTGTGGAGGGGAGGGGCCAGAGAGAGAGAGAGAGAGAATGTGGAGGGGAGGGGCCAGAGAGAGAGAGAGAGTGTGGAGGGGAGGGTCCAGAGAGAGAGAGAGAGAGTGTGTGGAGGGGAGGGGCCAGAGAGAGTGAGAGTGAGTGTGGAGGGGAGGGGCCAGGGAGAGAGAGAGAGTGTGGAGGGGAGGGGCCAGAGAGAGTGAAGTGAGTGTAGAGGGGTGGGGCCAGGGAGAGTGACATAGAGTGTGGAGGGCAGGGTGCGTGAGAGAGAGAGTGTGGAGGGGTGGAGGGCAGGGAGAGTGAGAGAGATAGTGTGAAGGGGGGAGGCAGGGAGAGTGAGAGAGAGTGTGCAGGGGAGGGGCCAGGGAGAGTGACAGTGTGGAGGGGAGGGGGGGAGGGCAGGGTGAGTGAGAGAGAGAGTGTGGAGGGGGGGAGGGCAGGGAGAGTGAGAGAGAGTGTGGAGGGAGGAGGGGAGGGAGAGTGTGGAGGGGGGAGGGGGAGGGAGAGTGAGAGAGTGTGTGGAGGGGGGAGGGCGAGGGAGAGTAAGAGAGAGACTGTGGAGGGGAGGGGCCAGAAAGAGAGAGAGAGAGTGTGGAGGGGAGTGGCCAGAGAGAGAGTGTGGAGGGGAGTGGCCAGAGAGAGAGAGTGTGTGTGGAGGGGAGGGGCAAGAGAGAGAGAGTCTGAGGAGCGGAGGGGCCCAAGAGAGAGAGATAGGAGGGGAGGGGCCCGAGAGAGAGAGAGAGAGACAGACAGTGTGGAGGGGAGGGGCCAGAGTGAGAGTGCAGAGGGGCGGGGCCAGGGAGAGAGTGTGGAGGGGAGGGGCCAGAGTGAGAGTGTGGAGGGGCGGGGCCAGGGAGAGAGTGGGGAGGGGGGCGGAGAAACAAGTAGAGTTGGGGTAGAGGCCAGGTAGAGAGAGAGAGAGAGTGGAGGGGAGCGGCCAGAGAGAGAGAGTGTGTGGAGGGGAGGGGCCAGGGAGAGTGAGGGAGAGAATGTGGAGGGGGGAGGGCAGGGATAGTGAGAGAGAGAGTGTGGAGGGGGGAGGGCAGGGAGAGAGAGAGAGAGTGTGCAGGGAGGGGCCAGGGAGAGAGTGGAGGAGAGGGCCAGGGAGAGTGAGATTGTGGAGGGGAGGGGCCAGGGAGAGGTGAGTGTGTTGAGGGGAGGTGCCAGGGAGAGTGCGAGAGAGAGTGTGGAGGGCAGGGGCGAGGGAGAGAGTGAGAGAGAGTGTGTAGAGGGGAGAGGCCAGCAAGAGTTGGGGAGGGGCCAGAGAGAGAGTGTGGAGGGGAGGGGCCAGAGAGAGAGTGTGGAGGGGAGGAGCCAGAGAGAGAGAGTGTGGAGGGGAGGTGCCAGAGATAGAGAGTGTGGAGGGGGGGGGGGGGGCGCCAGAGAGAGAGAGAGTGTGGGGGGGCAGAGAGAGAGTGTGAAGGGGAGGGGCCAGAGAGAGAGAGTGTGGAGGGGAGGAGCCAGAGAGAGAGAGTGTGGAGGGGAGGTGCCAGAGATAGAGAGTGTGGAGGGGGGGGGGGCCAGAGAGAGAGAGAGTGGTGGGGGGGCAGAGAGAGAGTGTGAAGGGGAGGGGCCAGAGAGAGAGAGTGTGCAGAGGAGGGGCCAGGGAGAGAGTGAAGGGGAGGGCCAGGGAGAGTGAGATTGTGGAGGGGAGGGGCCAGGGAGACTGAGATTGTGGAGGGGAGGGGCCAGGGGAGAGTGAGAGTGTGGAGGGGAGGGGCCAGGGAGCGTGAGAGTGTGGAGGGGAGGGGCAAGGAGAGTGAGAAATGAGAGTGTGGAGGGGGGAGGGCAGGGAGAGTGAGAGAGAGAGTGTGGAGGGAGGAGGGCAGGGAGAATGTATGGCGGGGAGGTGTCAGGGAGTTTGTGGAGAGGCCACAGAGAGAGAATGTGGAAGGGAGGGGCCAGAGAGTGTGTGGAGGGGAGGGGCCAGAGAGAGTGTGGAGGGGTGGGGCCAGAGAGAGTGTGGAGGGGAGGGGCCAGAGAGAGAGAGAGTTTGTGGAGGGGAGGGGCCAGAGAGAGAGAGAGAGATTGTGGAGGGGAGGGGCCAGAGAGAGAGAGAGTGTGGAGGGGAGGAGCCAGAGAGAGAGTGTGGAGGGGAGGGGTCAGAGAGAGAGAGAGTGTGGAGGGGAGGGGTCAGAGAGAGACAGAGTGTGGAGGGGAGGGGCCAGAGAGAGAGTAGTGTGGAGGGGAGGGGCAGAGAGAGAGAGAGTGTGGAAGGGGGAGGGAAGCGAGAGTGTGAGTGTGGAGGGGGGAGGGCACTGAGAGTGTGAGTGTGGAGGGGAGGGGCCAGGGAGAGTGAGAGAGAGAGTGTGGAGGGAGGGGCCAGAGAGAGAGAGTGGAGGGGAGGGGCCAGAGAGAGAGTGTGGAGAGGAGGGGCCAGAGAGAGAGAGTGTGGAGGGGGAGGGGCCCAGAGAGAGAGTAGTATGGAGGGGAGGGGCCAGAGAGAGAGAGAGTGTGGAGGGGCAGTGCAGAGAGAGAGAGAGAGAGTGTGGAGAGGAGGGGCCAGAGAGAGAGAGTGTGGAGGGGAGGGGCCAGAGAGAGAGTAGTGTGGAGGGGAGGGGCCAGAGAGAGAGAGAGTGTGGAGGGGCAGGGCAGAGAGAGAGAGTGTGGAGGGGGAGGCCAGAGAGAGAGAGAGAGGGTGGAGGGGAGGGGCCAGAGAGAGAGAGTGTGGAGGGGAGGGGCCAGTGAGAGAGAGTGTGGAGGGCAGGCAGAGAGAGAGAGAGAGAGAGTGTGGAGGGGGAGGCCAGAGAGAGACAGAGAGTGTGGAGGGGAGGGGCCAGGGAGAGAGTGGGGAGTGGGGCGGAGAAACAGGTAGAGTGGCGGTAGAGGCCTGGGAGAGAGAGAGAGGGTGGAGGGGAGGGGCCAGAGAGAGAGAGTCTGGATGGAGGGGCCAGTGAGAGAGAGTGTGGAGGGGAGGGGACAGAGAGAGAGAGAGTGTGGAGAGGGGGGACAGAGAGAGAGAGAGAGAGTGTGGAGGGGAGGGGCCATAGAGAGAGAGAGAGAGAGAATGTGGAGGGGAGTGGCCCGGTGAAGTGAGAGAGAATGTGGAGGGGAGGGGCCAGGGAGAGATGAGACAGTGTGGAGGGGAGGGGCCAGGGAGAGTGAGTGTGTGGAGGGGAGGGGCCACTGAGAGTGAGTTTGGAGTGGAGGGGCCAGTGAGAGTGAGTGTTGAGGGGAGGGGAAGGGAGGGGCCAGTGAGAGTGTGTGGAGGGGAGGGGCCAGTGAGAGTGAGTGTGGAGGGGAGGGGCCAGGGAGAGTGAGAGAGAGTGTGGAGGGGAGGGGCAGGGAGAGTGAGAGTGTGTGGATGGGAGGGGCCAGTGAGAGGGAGAGTGAGTGTGACGAGAGGCGCCAGTGAGAGTGAGTGTGGAGGGGAGGGGCCAGGGAGAGTGAGTGTGTGTGGAGGGAGGGGCCAATGAGAGTGAGTGTAAGGGGAGGGTCCAGGGAGAGTGAGAGAGTGTGGAGGGGGGAAGGCAGGGAGAGTGAGAGAGACAGTGTGGAAGGGGGGAGGGCAGGGAGAGTGAGAGTGAGATTGTGGAGGAGAGGGGCCAGGGAGCGTGAAAGTGTGGAGGGGAGGGGCCAGGGAGAGTGAGATTAATGAGTGGAGGGGCCAGGGAGAGTGAGAGAGAGTGTGGAGGGGAGTGCCCAGGGAGAGAGAGAGAGAGAGAGTGTGGAGGGGGGTGGGCAGGGAGAGTGTGTGGAGGGGAGGGGCCAGGGAGAGTGAGTGAGAGAGACTGTGGAGGGGGGAGGGCAGGGGAGGTGTCAGGGAGAGTTTGGGGAGGGGCCAGAGAGAGAGTGTGTGGAAGGGAGGGGCCAGAGAGAGTGTGGAAGGGAGGGGCCAGAGAGGGAGAGAGTGTGAGGGGAGGGACCAGAGAGTGTGGAGGGGAGGGGCCAGAGTGAGAGTGTGGAAGGGAGGGGCCAGAGAGAGAGAGAGTGTGGAGGGGAGGGGCCAGAGAGAGACAGTGTGGAGGGGAGGGGCCAGAGAGAGACAGAGGGTGGAGGGGAGGGGCCAGAGAGAGACAGAGAGTGTGGAGGGGCAGGGCCAGGGAGAGAGTGGGAATTGGGGCGGAGAAACAGGTAGAGTGGCGGTAGAGGCCTGGGAGAGAGAGAGAGAGAGAGTGTGGAGGGGAGGGGCCCGAGAGAGAGGAGGGGAGGGGCCCGAGAGAGAGAGTGTGAGAGTCTGGTGGAGAGGGGCCAGAGTGAGAGTGCGGAGGGTTGGGGCCAGGGAGAGAGTGTGGAGGGGGGCGGAGAAACAGGTAGAGTTGGGGTAGAGGCCAGGTAGAGAGAGAGAGAGAGAGTGTGAAGGGGAGGGGCCAGAGAGAGACAGAGAGAGTGTGGATGGGAGGGGCCAGAGAGAGAGAGAGTGTGGAGGGGAGTGGCCTGGGAGAGTGAGAGAGAGAATGTGGAGCGGGGAGGGCAGGGATAGTGAGAGAGAGAGTGTGGAGGGAGGAGGGCAGGGACAGTGAGAGAGAGAGTGTGGAGGGGGGAGGGCAGGGACAGTGAGAGAGAGAGTGTGGAGGGGGGAGGGCAGGGAGAGAGAGAGAGAGAGTGTGCAGGGGAGGGGCCAGGGAGAGAGGGGAGGTGAGGGCCAGGGAGAGTGAGATTGTGGAGGGGAGGGGCCAGGGAGAGTGAGTGTGTTGAGGGGAGGTGCCAGGGAGAGTGCGAGAGAGAGTGTGGAGGCAGGGGCGAGGGAGAGAGTGAGAGAGAGTAGAGAGGGAAGGAGCCAGGGAGAGTGTGGAGGGGAGGGACCAGGGAGAGTGAGAGTGTGGAGGGGGGAGGGCAGGGAGAGTGAGAGAGGTGTGGAGGGGGGGAGGGCAGGGAGAGTGAGAGAATGAGTGTGGAGGAGGGAGGGCAGGGAGAGTGTGAGTGTGGAGGGGAGGGGCCAGGGAGAGTGAGAGAAAGAGTGTGGAGGGGGAGGGGCCAGAGAGAGAGAGAGTGTGGAGTGGAGGGGCCAGAGAGAGAGAGAGAGTGTGGGGGGGGTGGGGCCAGAGAGAGAGAGAGAGTGTGGGGGGGTGGGGCCAGAGAGAGAGTGTGGAGGGGAGGGGCCAGAGAGAGAGAGTGTGTGGAGGGGAGGGGCCAGAGAGAATGTGGAGGGGAGCGGCCAGAGAGAGAGAGAGAGTGTGGAGGGGAGGGGCCAGAGAGAGAGAGTGGGATGGGGAGGGGCCTGAGAGAGAGAGTGTGGAGGGGAGGGGCCAGAGTGAGAGAGAGAGAGTGTGGAGGGGAGGGGCAAGAGAGACAGAGTTTGAGGAGTGGAGGGGGCCAGAGAGAGTGTGGAGGGGAGGGGCCCGAGAGAGAGAGAGAGAGGAGGGGAGGGGCCCGAGAGAGAGAGAGTGTGGAGGGGAGGGGCCAGAGAGAGAGTGTGGAGGGGAGGGGCCAGAGAGAGAGAGTGTGGAGTGGAGGGGCCAGAGAGAGAGTGTGGAGGGGAGGGGCCAGAGAGAGAGAGTGTGGAGGGGAGGGGCAAGAGAGATAGAGTTTGAGGAGTGGAGGGGCCAGAGAGAGTGTGGAGGGGAGGGGCCCGAGAGAGAGAGCGAGGA
>JANJGN010004489.1:0-32860 GCA_026770705.1 Isurus oxyrinchus | reverse complement strand
TCACCCTACAACCCAAACTCCCATCATCCGGCCAGGCACTCCCACTACCATCGCCCACTCTCTCAACTACACCTCAAACCCCACTCCCACACACACCTCCCAAACCACACTCCCCACAACCAACCCAAACCCCACACCCACTCCCACACACCACCCAAACCCCACTCCCCACACACCCACCCAAACCCCACTCCCCACACACACCCACCCAAACCCCACTCCCCTCACACCCACCCAAATCCCACTCCCCTCACACCCACCCAAACCCCTACTCCCCACACACCCACCCAAACCCCACTCCCCACACACCCACCCAAACCCCACTCCCCACACACCCACCCAAACCCCCACTCCCCTCCACCCAGCCAAACCCCACTCCCACCACACCCACCCAAACCCCACTCCCCACAACACCCACCCAAACCCCACTCCCCACACACCCACCCAAACCCCACTCCCCACACACCCACCCAAACCCCACTCCCCACACACCCAGCCAAACCCCACTCCCCACACACCCAGCCAAACCCCCACTCCCCACACACCCACCCAAACCCCACTCCCCACACACCCACCCAAACCCCACTCCCCACACACCCACCCAAACCCCACTCCCCACACACCCACCCAAACCCCACTCCCCACACACCCACCCAAACCCCACTCCCCACACACCCACCCAAACCCCACTCCCCACACACCCAGCCAAACCCCACTCCCCACACACCCACCCAAACCCCACTCCCCACACACCCACCCAAACCCCACTCCCCACACACCCAAACCCCACTCCCCACACACCCAGCCAAACCCCACTCCCCACACACCCACCCAAACCCCACTCCCCACACACCCAAACCCCACTCCCCACACACCCAGCCAAACCCCACTCCCCACACACCCAGCCAAACCCCACTCCCCACACACCACCCAAACCCCACTCCCCACACACCCACCCAAACCCCACTCCCCACACACCCACCCAAACCCCACTCCCCACACACCCACCCAAACCCCACTCCCCACACACCCACCCAAACCCCACTCCCCACACACCCACCCAAACCCCACTCCCCACACACCCACCCAAACCCCACTCCCCACACACCCACCCAAACCCCCACTGCCCACACACCCACCCAAACCCCACTCCCCACACACCCACCCAAACCCCACTCCCCACACACCCACCCAAACCCCACTCCCCACACACCCACCCAAAACCCCACTCCCCACACACCCACCCAAACCCCACCTCCCGCCCACCCAAACCCCACTCCCCCACACACCCACCCAAACCCCACTCCCCACACACCCACCCAAACCCCACCTCCCGCCCACCCAAACCCCACTCCCCACACACCCACCCAAACCCCACTCCCCACACACCCAGCCAAACCCAATTGCCCACCCACAAACCCCCCTCCACCCCCAAACCCTAGCCCCACTCCCCGCCCTATCCGAACCCCGCCCCCAATCCCAAATTCCACACCCGCCCCCAACCCCAGGCCCCGCCCCCAAACCCAGGCCCCGCCTCCAAACCCACGCCCCGCCCCCAATCCCACACCCGCCCCCAAACCCCACGCCCCGCCCTCCTAACCCACGCTCCGCCCCTTAACCCCACGCCCCGCCCCCAACCACACGCCCCGCCCCCAACCCCACGCCCCGCCCCCTAACCTCACGCATCCCCCCCCTAACCTCACGCATCCCCCCCAACCCCACGCCCCTCCCCCCCCCAAAACCCTCAACTCCCTGCACCCCCCCCCCCCACAAAAGTCCTAATTGGCCGAGAAGAGGGGGGTGATTTGGGGGAGTCCCCGGCCATTCATTTCTTGCGAAGGGAAAGTGAAACTGACACATTGTATCCGCCGTTTTCCGGAAACCGACACATTGTAACCGGGGCTGGAACGCGGCGGACGCCAGGGTTCCGAGGATGGAACGCGGCAGTTCGCAGCGTTCGGAAAGGTGACACATTGTAACCGACAGCGTACGGGGGTTGGACTGACCCAGAGGGACTGACACTGACCCAGAGGGACTGGGGACTGGGACTGACCCAGAGGGACTGGCACTGACCCAGAGGGACTGGGACTGGGACTGACCCAGAGGGACTGGCACTGACCCAGAGGGACTGGGACTGACCCAGAGGGACTGGCACTGACCCAGAGGGACTGGGACTGGCACTGACCCAGAGGGACTGGCAACTGACCCAGAGGGACTGGGACTGACACTGACCCAGAGGGACTGGGACTGGGACTGACCCAGAGGGACTGGGACTGACCCAGAGGGACTGGGACTGGGACTGACCCAGAGGGACTGGGACTGACCCAGAGGGACTGGGGACAGGGACTGACCCAGAGGGACTGGGACTGACACTGACCCAGAGGGACTGGGACTGGGACTGACCCAGAGGGACTGGGACTGGGACTGACCCAGAGGGACTGGACTGGGACTGACCCCGAGGGACTGGGACTGACACTGACCCCGAGGGACTGGGACTGGGACTGACCCCGAGGGACTGGGACTGGGACTGACCCAGAGGGACTGGGACTGGGACTGACCCAGAGGGACTGGGACAGGGACTGACCCCAGAGGGGACTGGGACAGGGACTGACCCAGAGGGACTGGGACAGGGACTGACCCAGAGGGACTGGGACAGGGACTGACCCAGAGGGACTGGGACAGGGACTGACCCAGAGGGACTGGGACAGGGACTGACCCAGAGGGACTGGGACAGGGACTGACCCAGAGGGACTGGGACAGGGACTGACCCAGAGGGACTGGGACAGGGACTGACCCAGAGGGACTGGGACAGGGACTGACCCAGAGGGACTGGGACAGGGACTGACCCAGAGGGACTGGGACAGGGACTGACCCAGAGGGACTGGGACAGGGACTGACCCAGAGGGACTGGGACAGGGACTGACCCAGAGGGACTGGGACTGGGACTGACCCAGAGGGACTGGGACTGACCCAGAGGGACTGGGACTGGGACTGACCCAGAGGGACTGGGACTGGGACTGACCCAGAGGGACTGGGACTGGGACTGACCCAGAGGGACTGGGACAGGGACTGACCCAGAGGGACTGGGACAGGGACTGACCCAGAGGGACTGGGACAGGGACTGACCCAGAGGGACTGGGACAGGGACTGACCCAGAGGGACTGGGACAGGGACTGACCCCAGAGGGACTGGGACAGGGACTGACCCAGAGGGACTGGGACTGGGACTGACCCAGAGGGACTGGGACTGGGACTGACCCAGAGGGACTGGGACTGGGACTGACCCAGAGGGACTGGGACTGGGACTGACCCAGAGGGACTGGGACTGGGACTGACCCAGAGGGACTGGGACAGGGACTGTCCCAGAGGGACTGGGACTGGGACTGACCCAGAGGGACTGGGGACTGGGACTGACCCAGAGGGACTGGGACTGGGACTGACCCAGAGGGACTGGGACTGGGACTGACCCAGAGGGACTGGGACTGGGACTGACCCAGAGGGTGGGGGGGGGCAGAGGGGGTGGGGGAGGGGGTGGGGGAAGGGGAGTGGCAGAGGGGGAAGTGGTGGGGGGAGGGGGAGGGACGGGGAGGGACAAGTGGTGGGGGAGGGACAAGTGGTGGGGAGGGGAGGGGAGGGGGGGGAGGGGCAGAGGGGGTGGGGGTGGGGCAGAGGGGCAAGTGGTGGGGGGGAGGGGGGAGGGGCAAGTGGGGGGGAGGGGCAAGTGGGGGGGAGGGGCAAGTGGGGGGGAGGGGGGAGGGGCAAGTGGGGGGGGGGGGAGGGGCAAGTGGGGGGGAGGGGCAAGTGGGGGGGAGGGGGAGGGGGAGGGGGAGGGGGAGGGACAAGTGGTGGGGGGAGGGGGAGGGGGAGGGGCAAGTTGTGGGGGTTGGGGAGGGGGCAAGTGGTGGGGGGGTGGGGTGGGGAGGGGGGGTGGGGTGGGGTGGGGAGGGGGGGAGGGGCAGAGGGGGTGGGGGTGGGGCAGAGGGGCAAGTGGTGGGGGGAGGGGGGAGGGGGAAGTGGTGGGGGTTGGGGAGGGGGCAAGTGGTGGGGGGGTGGGGTGGGGTGGGGTGGGGTGGGGAGGGGGCAAGTCGTGGGGGGGTGGGGTGGGGTGGGGAGGGGGCAAGTCGTGGGGGGTGGGGTGGGGAGGGGGCAAGTCGTGGGGGGTGGGGTGGGGTGGGGTGGGGAGGGGGCAAGTGGTGGGGGGGTGGGGGTGGGGGTGGGGGTGGGGGAGGGGCAAGTGGTGGGGGAGGGGGAGGGGCAAGTGGTGGGGGGGGAGGGGGGGGAGGGGCGGTGGGGGTGGGGCAAGTGGTGGGGGGAGGGGGGAGGGGCAAGTGGTGGGGGGAGGGGGCAGGGGCAAGTGGTGGGGGGGGGGGAGGGGGAGGGGCAAGTGGTGGGGGGGGGTGAGGGGGAGGGGCAAGTGGTGGGGGTTGGGAGTGGGCAAGTGGTGGGGGGTGGGGAGGGGGCAAGTGGTGGGGGGAGGGGGCAGGGGCAAGTGGTGGGGGGGAGGGGGAGGGGAGGGGCAAGTGGTGGGGGTTGGGAGTGGGCAAGTGGTGGGGGGTGGGGAGGGGGCAAGTGGTGGGGGGAGGGGGCAGGGGCAAGTGGTGGGGGGAGGGGGAGGGGGGAGGGGCAAGTGGTGGGGGTTGGGAGTGGGCAAGTGGTGGGGGGTGGGGAGGGGGGCAAGTGGTGGGGGGGTGGGGTGGGGTGGGGAGGGGGCAAGTGGTGGGGGGTGGGGTGGGGTGGGGGGTGGGGTGGGTGGGGAGGGGGCAAGTGGTGGGGGGTGGGGGTGGGGGAGGGGCAGGTGGGGGAGGGGAAAGTGGTGAGGGGTGATCGGAGGGGGCAAGCAGTGGGGGAGGGGCAGAGAGGGGGTGGGGGAGGGGCAAGTGGTGGGAGGGGCAAGTGGTGTAGTGGGAAGGGTGAGGGGTGGTGGTGGGAGGGGGAGGGGGGGTGGGAGGGGGAGGGGGAGGGGGGAGTGGGAGGGGGAGGGGGAGGGGCAGGTGGTGGTGGGAGGGGGAGGGGGAGGGGCAGGTGGTGGTGGGGAGGGGTAGGGGCAAGTGGTGGTGGTGGGAGGGGTAGGGGCAAGTGGTGGTGGTGGGAGGGGTAGGGGCAAGAGGTGGGGTGGTGGTGGTGGTGGGGGGGAGGGGCAGGTGGTGGGAGGGGGAGGGGCAGGTGGTGGTGGTGGTGGTGGGAGGGGGAGGGGCAGGTGGTGGTGGTGGGAGGGGGAGGGGCAAGTGGTGGTGGTGGGAGGGGGAGGGGCAAGTGGTGGTGGTGGGAGGGGGAGGGGCAAGTGGTGGTGGTGGGGGGAGGGACAAGTAGTGGTGGTGGTGGTGGTGGGAGGGGGAGGGGCAAGTGGTGGTGGGAGGGGGGAGGGGCAAGTGGTGGTGGGGAGGGCAAGTGGTGGTGGGAGGGGCAAGTGGTGGTGGGAGGTGGGAGGGGCAAGTGGTGGTGGGAGGGGGGAGGCGCAAGTGGTGGTGGGGAGGGGTAATTGTTGGTGGGTGGGGAGGGCAAGTGGTGGGTGGGAGCGGGGGAGGGCAAGTGGTGGTGGGAGCGGGGGAGGAGCAAGTGGTGGTGGGAGCGGGGGAGGGGCAAGTGGTGGTGGGAGTGGGGGAGGCGCAAGTGGTGGTGGGAGGGGAGAGGCGCAAGTGGTGGTGGGAGGGGCAAGTGGTGGTGGCGGGGGGGGAGGGGGAAATGAAGGGATGGGTACTGGGGAGGATAAGGGGAACAAGTGATCGGGTGGAGGGGGGGGGACGGAGGGGGCCTCCTCCTGAAATGTGTCTCTTTGTTTTCCAGCGCGTTGAAGCCAGTTTCTCCGTGCGTGGTCCCTTTAAGAGGCCCCCCCCCCCACATCCGCTGCCTGAGAGGAGAGTTGTTGGGGAAGGGAGGGGAGGGGGCGGAGGGGGTGCGGGAAGCGGGAGCGGACATGTCGGAGGCCGAGAGTTTCGACTCCTTCCAGCCGGGGGCGCTGGATGGCCCGGGCGAGGGGGCCTCCGAGCTGACGTGGGACGACGAGGTGGTCTCCGGCCTAGCGTCCGGGCTGTACGCCGAGCTGGAGCGCCTGATCCTGACCCACGGAGAGGGGGGCGGCGGCGGACCTGGTGCCGCTGGCCGTTGACGGCGCTGGAGACCCTGCAGGGGGGCGTGCGCCGAGAGCCGGGACAGGGGGGCCGAGGCCGAGCGGGAGCGGGAGGAGAACCAGAGGCTCCTGGCCCAGTTCGAGCGCGAGAGGGCCGAGCGGAAGAGGACCCAGGAGGTGAGCAAGGGGACGCGGTGGGTGGGTGGGTGGGTGGGTGGTGGTGGGGGGAGCGTTCAGGGCCGCCGTCAAGATGGCCGCCTCAAGATGGCCGCCCTCAAGATGGCCGCCCTCAAGATGGCCGCCCTCAAGATGGCCGCCAAGAGTGCAACCCGCAGTAGGCCAAGGGTTGCCCCCCCACAGTTGGCCACTCTCTCAAGGTGGCTGCCAATGAAGCGCCAAGCCTGGCCGCCCACCTGTCTCTGGACGTGTGTGGCTTGACCGCGGAATAGTCACCCTCACCGCCTCCCGGCGGGGGTTTGAGTTCCACAGAGAGGGCGACGAGGCAACGAATGTGACTTCGGGCCAGTGGGTACCTACGTCAAGTGCCCGCCCCCCACCCCACCCCACCCCACTCCCACTCCCCACACCCCACCCCCACCCCCACCCCCACCCCCACCCCTACCCCTGACTAAGAAACCATGGGTTCGAACCTCAGCTCCCTCCTCCCAGCACTCCAGACACTCGAGCCCCACAATCCAGGCCGACACTCTCCCCCCCCGGTGCCAGTACTGAGGGAGTGCTGCACTGTCGGAGGGAGATGTATATACTCTAGGATTTCAGGTCCATAATCCAGGCCGACACTCCCCCCGGTGCCAGTACTGAGGGAGTGCTGCAGTGTCGGAGGGAGCTGTATATACTCTAGGATTTGAGCTCCATAATCCAGGCCGACACTCCCCCCCCCAGTGCCAGTACTGAGGGAGTGCTGCACTGTCGGAGGGAGCTGTATATACTCTAGGATTTCAGTCCCATAATCCAGGCCGACACTCCCCCCGGTGCCAGTACTGAGGGAGTGCTGCACTGTCGGAGGGAGCTGTATATACTCTAGGATTTCAGTCCCATAATCCAGGGCCGACACTCCCCCCCGGTGCCAGTACTGAGGGAGTGCTGCACTGTCGGAGGGAGCTGTATATACTCTAGGATTTGAGTTCCATAATCCAGGCCGACACTCCCCCCGGGTGCCAGTACTGAGGGAATGCTGCACTGTCGGAGGGAGCTGTATATACTCTAGGATTTTCAGTCCCATAATCCAGGCCGAAACTCCCCCCGGTGCCAGTACTGAGGGAGTGCTGCACTGTCGGGAGGGAGATGTATATACACTAGGATTTGAGCTCCATAATCCAGGCCGACACTCCCCCCCGGTGCCAGTACGGAGGGGAGTGCTGCACTGTCAGAGGGAGACGTATATACTCTAGGATTTGAGTTCCATAATCCAGGTGCCAGTACTGAGGGTGGTCTCTGTCTGAGAAATGACTCTGTATTGTATTCCGTTCCTCTCTCATGCTTGACTCATGAATTTTTTAACCTCTGTGCCGCCTCGGAACCTGCTAGTACAGCCCAGCCCAGCCCAGCCCAGCCCAGGGACAGGAACCCTTCATCCTTCTCTTGATCTTTCTGAAGCCTTGGTGGGGGGTGGGGGGAGGGGTGGGACTGGGTGGATAGGGAGCAGCTGTTCCCCCCCTCAGTTGAAGAGTCAGTCACGAGGGGGACATAAGTACAAGGTGAGTGGGGGCAGGAGGTTTAGGGGGGGATGTGAGGAGAAGCTTTTTTACCCAGAGGGTGGGGAGGGTCTGGAATGCGCTGCCTGGGAGGGGGGTGGAGGTGGGTTAGCCTCACATCCTTTAAAAAGCACCTGGATGAGCGCTTGGCACCTCATAAACATTCAAGGCGATGGGGCCAAGTGCTGGTCAATGGGGGTTAGGGAGGTAGGTCAGGTGTTTCTCACAGGGTCGGCGCAGGACTTGATGGGCCGAAGGGCCTCTTCTGCACTCTGTGTGTGTGTGTGTGGTGTGTGTGTGTGTGTGTGTGTGGGACGCTCTGTGAGGACAGACCCCCAGCTCTAGGGCCGGAGCGGTGAACGTTCACTGGGCCGATCCCGGGGCTGAGAGGGAGGGGGGCTGTTCTCGTGAGAGAGGACCGAGCAGGAATGGTGGGGGGGGGGGGGGGCGGAATTCTCCGGAATATGGCGGAGCGAGAGGCTATCTCGCTGGATAGGATCGAATTGGGAGACGGGTTTGGGGTGGGGGGTTGTTGCGTAGGCTCGATCCTGAGGGGGGGTGGGGGGGGGCCTGTTTCCCTGGCCCCCTACCCCCAGCAGGAGGGTCTAGAACGAAGTGGATTGGTGGGGGGGGGGGGGGAGGGGGGGGGGGTGGGGGGTGGTGGTGGTGGCGGGGTGAGAGGGTCACGGTCCCGGATGTTTCGGAACGAGTACGAGGCGGGATTTCTGCCCCCCCCCTCCCCCCCCACCTCGCTCGGACGCAGAGGGAGTGGGATCGGGGTCGAAGGTCGGGCGCGGATGGCGTTGGTTAGGGGGGTGGGGTCAGCAGGCTCGAGAGGGGCTGAATGGCCTCCCACCGCACCCTCCCCCCCCCCCCCCCCCCACCCCGGGCAGTTCGAAGTGTCCCGTGCGGCTGGCCGATCGGGGAGCAGGGGATCCGGAAATGTCCTCCCCGGCCCCTGGATCACAGTCCCACCCCCACCCCACCCTGAGCAACACGCTGAGTGCAGGGGTCAGGGTTCAGGGTTCAGAGTCCAACAGCTTCGTCACCGAGCACCAGTTAAGGGACAGACAGATAGAGAGGGGGAGGGGGGGGATGGAGGGAGGGTAAGAGAGGGATGGGGGAGGGGGTGGAGGGGGAGAGTGAGGGGTAGGGAAAGGTGATGGGGGAGGGGTAGGGTTATGTGATGGGGGAGGGGTAGGGTAAGGTGAGGGGGGAGGGGGTTGGGGAAGGTGAGGGGGGAGGGGTAGAGGAAGGTGGTGGGGGGGAGGGGGTTAGGGTAAGGTGAGGGGGGGAGGGGTGGTGGAAGGTGAGGGGGGAGGGGTGGGGGAAGGTGAGGAGGGGAGGGGGAGGGGGAGGGGAAGGTGAGGGGGGGAGAGGTAGAGGAAGGTGGTGGGGGGGAGGGGTAGGGTAAGGTTGAGGGGGAGGGGTGGTGGAAGGTGAGGGGGGAGGGGTGGGGGAAGGTGAGGAGGGGAGGGGGAGGGGGAGGGGAAGGTGAGGGGGGAGGGGTAGAGGAAGGTGGTGGGGGGAGGGGTAGGGTAAGATGAGGGGGGAGGGGTGGTGGAAGGTGAGGGGGGGAGGGTGGGGGAAGGTGAGGAGGGGAGGGGGAGGGGTAGGGGAAGGTGAGGGGGGAGGGGTAGAGGAAGGTGGTGGGGGGAGGGGTAGGGTAAGGTGAGGGGGGAGGGGTGGTGGAAGGTGAGGGGGGAGGGGTGGGGGAAGGTGAGGAGGGGAGGGGGAGGGGTAGGGGAAGGTGAGGGGGGAGGGGTAGAGGAAGGTGGTGGGGGGAGGGGTAGGGTAAGGTGAGGGGAGAGGGGTGGTGGAAGGTGAGGGGGGAGAGGTGGGGGAAGGTGAGGAGGGGAGGGGGAGGGGAAGGTGAGGGGGAGGAGGAGGGGTAGGGGTAGGTGAGGGGGGAGGGGTGGGGGAAGGTGAGGGGGGAGCGGGAGGGGTAGGGGAAGGTGAGGGGGGAGGGGGGAGGGGTAGGGGGAAGGGAAGGTGAGGGGGGAGGGGAGGGAAGGTGAGGGGGGAGGGGGAGGGGTAGGGGTAGGTGAGGGGTGAGGGGGTGGGGGAAGGTGAGGGGGGAGTGGTAGGGGAAGGTGAGGGGGGAGGGGTAGGGGAAGGTGAGGAGGGGAGGGGTAGGAGTAGGTGAGGAGGGGAGGTGGTAGGGGAAGGTGAGGAGGGGAGAGGAAGGTGAGGGTGGAGGGGTGGTGGTAGGTGAGGAGGGGAGGGGTAGGGGAAGGTGAGGAGGGGAGGGGTAGGGGAAGGTGAGGAGGGGAGAGGAAGGTGAGGGTGGAGGGGTAGTGGTAGGTGAGGAGGGGAGGGGTAGGGGAAGGTGAGGAGGGGAGGGGTAGGGGAAGGTGAGAGGGGTAGGGGAAGGTGAGGGGGAGGGGTAGGGGAAGGTGAGGGGGGAGGGGTAGGGGAAGGTGAGGAGGGGAGGGGAGGGGAGGTGAGAGGGGTAGGGGGAAGGTGAGGGGAGGAGGGGTAGGGGAAGATGAGGGGGGGAGGGGTAGGGGTAGGGGGAAGGTGAGGGGGGGAGGGGTAGGGGAAGGTGAGGGGGGGAGGGGGAGGGGTAGGGGGAAGGTGAGGGGGGAGGGGTAGGGGAAGGTGAGGGGGGGAGGGGTAGGGGAAGATGAGGGCAGGGAGGTGGTGAGCGGCGATGGAGGGAGGGGGTTGGGTGAGAGAGGGAGAGCGGATGGGGAGGGTGAGGGGTACAGGCGAGAGGGGGAGTGGGAGTTGAGGGGTGTACGGGGGAGAGAGAGGTCGGGGGGGGACAGGGGAGAGAGAGATGGGGGGGACAGGGGAGAGAGAGATTGCGGGGGTGACAGAGGAGAGGAGAGTGATGGGGGGGTGACAGAGGAGAGAGAGAGAGATGGGGGGGACAGGGGAGAGAGAGATGAAGGGCGACAGGGGAGAGAGAGTGATGGGGGGTGACAGAGGAGAGAGAGAGAGATGGGGGGGACGAGGGGGAGAGAGAGATGAAGGGCGACAGGGGAGAGAGAGAGATGGGGGGGACAGGGGGAGAGAGAGAGATGGGGGGGACAGGGGAGAGAGAGATGGGGGGGAAAGGGGAGAGAGAGAGAGATGGGGGGGACGGGAGAGAGAGATGGGGGGGGACAGGGGAGATAGAGAGAGATGGGGGGGACAGGGGAGAGAGAGAGAGAGATGGGAGGGTACAGGAGAGAGAGAGAGAGAGAGAGATGGGGGGGACGGGGGGAGACGGGGGAGAGAGAGAGAGATGGGGGGGACGGGGGAGAGAGAGAGAGAGATGGGGGGGACGGGGGAGAGAGAGAGAGATGGGGGGGACGGGAGAGAGAGATGGGGGGGACAGGGGAGATAGAGAGAGATGGGGGGGGACAGGGGAGAGAGAGATGGGGGGGACAGGGGAGAGAGAGAGATGGGGGGGGACAGGGGAGAGAGAGAGAGATGGGAGGGTACAGGAGAGACAGAGAGAGAGAGATGGGGGGGACTGGGGAGAGAGAGAGAAAGATGGGGTGTACAGGGGAGAGAGGAGAGAGAGAGAGATGGGGGGGACGGGGAAGAGAGAGAGATGGGGGGGACAGCGGAGAGAGAGAGAGATGGGGGGGGACTGGGGAGACAGAGAGAGAGATGGTGGGGGACAGGGAGAGAGAGAGAAAGATGGGGGTGTACAGGGGAGAGAGAGAGAGAGATGGGGGGGACGGGGAAGAGAGAGAGATGGGGGGGGACAGGGGAGAGAGAGAGAGATGGGGGGGGGACAGGGGAGAGAGAGAGATGGGAGGGCACAGGGGAGAGAGAGAGAGATGGAGGGGGACAGGAGAGAGAGAGATGGGGGGGACAGGTGAGAGAGAGAGAGATGGGGGGGACGGGGAAGAGAGAGATGGGGGGACAGGGGAAGAGAGAGAGAGATGGGGGGGACAGGGGAGAGAGAGATGTGGGGGTACAGGGAGAGAGAGAGAGAGAGATGGGGGGGACGGGGGAGAGAGAGAGAGATGGGGGGGACGGGGGAGAGAGAGAGAGATGGGGGGGGACGGGGGAGAGAGAGAGAGATGGGGGGGACAGGGGAGAGAGAGAGAGATGGGGGGGACAGGGGAGAGAGAGAGAGATGGGGAGGGTACAGGGGAGAGAGAGAGAGATGGGGGGGACAGGGGAGAGAGAGATGGGGGGGATGGGGGAGAGAGAGAGAGAGATGGGGGGGACAGGGGAGAGAGAGAGAGATGGGGGGGACAGGGGGAGAGAGAGAGAGATGGGAGAGTACAGGGGAGAGAGAGAGAGATGGGGGGGACAGGGGAGAGAGAGATGGGGGGGACGGGAGAGAGAGAGAGATGGGAGGGTACAGGGGAGGAGAGAGAGAGATGGGGGGGGACAGGGGAGAGAGAGAGAGATGGGGGGGACAGGGGAGAGAGAGAGAGAGATGGGGGGGGACAGGGGAGAGAGAGAGAGATGGGGTGGACGGGAGAGAGAGAGATGGGGGGAGACAGGGGAGAGAGAGAGAGATGGGGTGGACAGGGGAGAGAGAGATGGGGGGGACAGGGGAGAGAGAGAGAGATGGGAGGGTACAGGGGAGAGAGAGAGAGAGATGGAGGGGACGGGGGGAGAGAGAGAGAGATGGGGACGGGAGAGAGAGAGATGGGGGGGACAGGGGAGAGAGAGAGATGGGGGGGACAGGGGAGAGAGAGAGAGATGGGGGGGACAGGGGAGAGAGAGAGAGATGGGGGGGACAGGGGAGAGAGAGAGAGATGGGAGGGTACAGGGGAGAGAGAGAGAGATGGGGGGGACAGGGGAGAGAGAGATGGGGGGGGACGGGAGAGAGAGAGAGATGGGAGGGTACAGGGGAGAGAGAGAGAGATGGGGGGGGACAGGGGAGAGAGAGAGAGATGGGGGGGACAGGGGAGAGAGAGAGAGAGATGGGGGGGGACAGGGGAGAGAGAGAGAGATGGGGTGGACGGGAGAGAGAGAGATGGGGGGAGACAGGGGAGAGAGAGAGAGATGGGGTGGACAGGGGAGAGAGAGATGGGGGGGACAGGGGAGAGAGAGAGAGATGGGAGGGTACAGGGGAGAGAGAGAGAGAGATGGAGGGGACGGGGGAGAGAGAGAGAGATGGGGACGGGAGAGAGAGAGATGGGGGGGACAGGGGAGAGAGAGAGATGGGGGGGACAGGGGAGAGAGAGAGAGATGGGGGGGGACAGGGGAGAGAGAGAGACAGAGAGATGGGGGGGGACAGGGGAGAGAGAGATGGGGGGGACAGGGGCGAGAGAGAGAGATGGGGGGGACAGGGGAGAGAGAGAGAGATGGGGGGGTACAGGGGAGAGAGAGATGGGGGGGACAGGGGAGAGAGAGAGAAGGGGGGGACGGGGAGGGAGAGAGAGATGGGGGGGGACGGGAGAGAGAGAGAGATGGAGGGGGACAGGGGAGAGAGAGAGAGATGGGGGGGAGAGGGGAGAGAGAGAGAGATGGGGGGGGACAGGGGAGAGTGGCAGAGGGAGTGGGATTGGGGTCGAAGGTCGGGCGCGATGGCGTTGGTTAGGGGGTGGCGTCAGCAGGCTCAAGAGGGGCTGAATGGCCTCCACCACCACCTCCCCCCGGGCAGTTCGAAGTGTCCCATGTGGCTGGCCGGTCGGGGAGCAGGGGATCCGGAAATGTCCTCCCCGGATCACAGTCCCCCGCCCCACCCTGAGCAACATGCTGAGTGCTGGGGTCAGGGTTCAGGGTTCAGAGTCCAACAGCTTCGTCACCGAGCACTAGTTAATGGAGAGACAGATAGAGAGATAGAGATAGAGAGAGGGGGGGTGGGGGATGGGGGATGGGGGATGGAGGGAAGGTAAGAGATGGATGGGGAAGGGGTGGGCGGGGGGAAGGTGAGGGCGGTGAGAGAGGGGGAGGGGAGAGTGAGGGGTAGGGAAAGAGGGGAAGGTGAGGGCAGGGAGGTGGTGAGGGGGGAACTGGGGGAGGGGTGTGGGTGAGAGAGGGATTAGACTGGGTGGGATATTAAAGGGTGCGGGGAGTGAGGGGGAGAGTGGGATTAGACTGGGTGGGATATTAAAGGGAGCGGGGAGTGAGGGGGAGAGTGGGATTAGACTGGGTGGGATATTAAAGGGTGTGGGGAGTGAGGAGGAGAGTGGGATTAGACTGGGTGGGATATTAAAGGGTGCGGGGAGTGAGGGGGAGAGTGGGATTAGACTGGGTGGGATATTAAAGGGTGTGGGGAGTGAGGGGGAGAGTGGGATTAGACTGGGTGGGATATTAAAGGGTGCGGGGAGTGACGGGGAGAGTGGGATTAGACTGGGTGGGATATTAAAGGGTGCGGGGAGTGAGGGGGAGAGTGGGATTAGACTGGGTGGGATATTAAAGGGAGCGGGGAGTAAGGGGGAGAGTGGGATTACACTGGGTGGGATATTAAAGGGTGTGGGGAGTGAGGGGGAGAGTGGGATTAGACTGGGTGGGATATTAAAGGGTGCGGGGAGTGAGGGGGAGAGTGGGATTAGACTGGGTGGGATATTAAAGGGTGCGGGGAGTGAGGGGGAGAGTGGGATTAGACTGGGTGTGATATTAAAGGGTGCGGGGAGAGAGCGGGAGAGTGGGATTAGACTGGGTGGGATATTAAAGGGTGTGGGGAGTGAGGGGGAGAGTGGGATGAGAATGGGTGGGATATTAAAGGGTGTGGGGAGTTAGGGGGAGAGTGGGATTAGACTGGGTGGGATATTAAAGGGAGCGGGGAGTGAGGGGGAGAGTGGGATTAGACTGGGTGGGATATTAAAGGGTGTGGGGAGTGAGGGGGAGAGTGGGATTAGACTGGGTGGGATATTAAAGGGTGCGGACAGTGAGGGGGGAGAGTGGGATTAGACTGGGTGGGATATTAAAGGGAGCGGGGAGTGAGGAGGGAGAGTGGGATTAGACTGGGTGGGATATTAAAGGGTGTGGGGAGTGAGGAGGAGAGTGGGATTAGACTGGGTGGGATATTAAAGGGTGCAGGGAGTGATGGGGAGAGTGGGATTAGACTGGGTGGGATATTAAAGGGTGCGGGGAGTGAGGGGGAGAGTGGGATTAGACTGGGTGGGATATTAAAGGGTGCGGGGAGTGAGGGGGAGAGTGGGATTAGACTGGGTGGGATATTAAAGGGAGCAGGAGAGAGTGGGATTAGACCTGGATGTAACCTTAAAAAGGCAATTTGACTGAAAATATGGGCACCATAGTTCCTACGCACAGCACTTTATCTATCTGGGGAAGTGTGGAGATGCACCTGTGGGCTTGTATCGATGATGAAACAAAATTAGAACTGAAAGCAGAACTAGAAATCTCACCAACAGAGACAGTTTCACTGCGAGTTCTGCCTGACATTTGATTGCAAAAACCAGTGTGGGGGATGGGGGGCAAATTCAGAACACACATGACCAGGAGCAGGCCACTCATC
The DNA here is from genome assembly GCA_026770705.1 of Isurus oxyrinchus. NCBI lineage: Eukaryota > Metazoa > Chordata > Chondrichthyes > Lamniformes > Lamnidae > Isurus > Isurus oxyrinchus. The sequence goes on along the minus strand of JANJGN010004489.1, from coordinate 17,695 downwards.
TCCAGAGAGCCTGTTCCACATCAACTTTACTCTGTATCTAACCCTGTGCTGTACCTGTCCTGGGAGTGTTTGATGGGGACGGTGTCGAGGGAGATTTACTCTGTATCTAACCCCGTGCTGTACCTGTCCTGGGAGTGTTTGATGGGGACAGTGTAGAGGGAGCTTTACTCTGTATCTAACCCCGTGCTGTACCTGTCCTGGGAGTGTTTGATGGGGACAGTGTAGAGGGAGCTTTACTCTGTATCTAACCCCGTGCTGTACCTGTCCTGGGAGTGTTTGATGGGGACAGTGTAGAGGGAGATTTACTCTGTATCTAACCCCGTGCTGTACCTGTCCTGGGAGTGTTTGATGGGGACTGTGTAGAGGGAGATTTACTCTGTATCTAACCCCGTGCTGTACCTGTCCTGGGAGTGTTTGATGGGGACAGTGTAGAGGGAGCTTTAGTCTGTATCTAACCCCGTGCTCTACCTGTCCTGGGAGTGTTTGATGGGGACAGTGTAGAGGGAGTTTTACTCTGTATCTAACCCCGTGCTGTACCTGTCCTGGGAGTGTTTGATGGGGACAGTGTAGAGGGAGATTTACTCTGTATCTAACCCCGTGCTGTACCTGTCCTGGGAGTGTTTGATGGGGACAGTGCAGAGGGAGCTTTACTCTGTATCTAACCCCGTGCTGTACCTGTCCTGGGAGTGTTTGATGGGGACAGTGTAGAGGGAGATTTACTCTGTATCTAACCCCATGCTGTACCTGTCCTGGGAGTGTTTGATGGGGACAGTGTAGAGGGAGTTTAATCTGTATCTAACCCCGTGCTGTACCTGTACTGTGAGTGTTTGATGGGGACAGTGTAGAGGGAGTATTTCTCCGTTTTTAACCCCGGGCTGTACCTGTCCTGTCAGTGTTTGATGGGGACAGTGTAGAGGGTGATTTACTCTGTATCTAACACCGTGCTGTACCTGTCCTGTTAGTGTTTGATGGGGACAGTGTAAAGGGAGCTTTAATCTGTATATAACCCGTGCTGTACCTGTCCTGGGGACAGTGTAGAGGGAGCCTATCTCTGTATCTAACACCGTGCTTTACCTGTCCTGGGAGTGTTTGATGGGGACAGTGCAGAGTGAGCTTTACTCTGCATCAACCCCATGCTGCACCTGCCTTGGGAGTGTTTGATTGGGAAAGTGTAGAGGGAGCTTTACTCTGTATCTAACCCTGTGCTGTACCTGTCCTGGGAGTGTTTGATGGTGACAGTGTAGAGGGAGATTTACACTGTATCTAACCCCGTGCTGTACCTGTCCTGGGAGTGTTTGATGGAGACAGTGTAGAGGGAGCTTTACTCTGTATCAAACCCCGTGCTGTACCTGTCCTGGGAGTGTTTGATGGGGACAGTGTAGAGGGTGCTTTACTCTGTACCTCAACCCGTGCTGTACCTGTCCTGGGAGTGTTTGATGGGGACAGTGTAGAGGGAGCTTTACTCAGTATCTAACCCCGTGCTGTACCTGTCCTGGGAGTGTTTGATGGGGACAGTATAGAGGGAGCTTTACTCAGTATCTAACCCGGTGCTGTACCTGTCCTGTAAGTGTTTGATGGGGACGGTGTAGAGGGAGCTTTACTCTGTATCTAACCCCGTGCTGTACCTGTCCTGGGGACAGTGTAGAGAGAGCCTAACTCTGTATCTAACACCGTGCTTTACCTGTCCTGGGAGTGTTTGATGGAGACAGTGTAGAGGGAGATTTACTCTGTATCGAACCCCGTGCTGTACCTGTCCTGGGAGTGTTTGATGGGGACAGTGTAGAGGGTGCTTTACTCTGTACCTCAACCCGAGCTGTACCTGTCCTGGGAGTGTTTGATGGGGACAGTGTAGAGGGAGCTTTACTCAGTATCTAACCCCGTGCTGTACCTGTCCTGGGAGTGTTTGATGGGGACAGTATAGAGGGAGCTTTACTCTGTATCTAACCCGGTGCTGTACCTGTCCTGTAAGTGTTTGATGGGGACGGTGTAGAGGGAGCTTTACTCTGTATCTAACCCCGTGCTGTACCTGTCCTGGGGACAGTGTAGAGAGAGCCTAACTCTGTATCTAACACCGTGCTTTACCTGTCCTGGGAGTGTTTGATGGAGACAGTGTAGAGGGAGATTTACTCTGTATCTCACCCCGTGCTGTACCTGTCCTGGGAGTGTTTGATTGGGACAGTGTAGAGGGAGCTTTACTCTGTATCTAGCCCCGTGCTGTACCTGTCCTGTGAGTGTTTGATGGGGACAGTGTAGAGGGAGCTTTGCATTGTATCTAACACCGTGCTTTACCTGTCCTGGGAGTGTTTGATGGAGACAGTGTAGAGGGAGTTTTACTCTATATCTTACCCCTTGCTGTACCTGTCCTGTGAGTGTTTGATGGGGACAGTGTAGAGGGAGCTTTACTCTGTATCTCACCCTGTGCTGTATCTGTCCTGGGAGTGTTTGATTGGGACAGTGTAGAGGGAGCCTATCTCTGTATCTAACACCGTGCTTTACCTGTCCTGGGAGTGTTTGATGGAGACAGTGTAGAGGGAGATTTACTCTGTATCTCACCCCGTGCTGTACCTGTCCTGGGAGTGTTTGATTGGGACAGTGTAGAGGGAGCCTATCTCTGTATCTAACACCGTGCTTTACCTGTCCTGGGAGTGTTTGATGGAGACAGTGTATAGGGAGTATTTCTCCTTTGTTAACCCCGGGCTGTACCTGTCCAGGGAGTGTTTGATGGGGACAGTGTAGAGGGAGATTTACTCTGTATCTCACCCCGTGCTGTACCTGTCCTGGGAGTGTTTGATTGGGACAGTGTAGAGGGAGCTTTACTCTGTATCTAACCCCGTGCTGTACCTGTACTGTGAGTGTTTGATGGGGACAGTGTAGAGGGAGTATTTCTCCGTTTTTAACCCCGGGCTGTACCTGTCCAGTCAGTGTTTGATGGGGACAGTGTAGAGGGTGATTTACTCTATATCTAACCCCGTGCTGTACCTGTCCTGGGAGTGTTTGATGGAGACTGTGTAGAGGGAGCTATACTCTGTATCTAACACCGTGCTGTACCTGTCCTGTTAGTGTTTGATGGGGACTGTGTAAAGGGAGCTTTAATCTGTATATAACCCCGTGCTGTACCTGTCCTGGGGACAGTGTAGAGGGAGCCTATCTCTGTATCTAACACCGTGCTTTACCTGTCCTGGGAGTGTTTGATGGGGACAGTGCAGAGTGAGCTTTACTCTGCATCTAACCCCATGCTGCACCTGCCTTGGGAGTGTTTGATTGGGAAAGTGTAGAGGGAGCTTTACTCTGTATCTAACCCTGTGCTGTACCTGTCCTGGGAGTGTTTGATGGTGACAGTGTAGAGGGAGATTTACACTGTATCTAACCCCGTGCTGTACCTGTCCTGGGAGTGTTTGATGGAGACAGTGTAGAGGGAGCTTTACTCTGTATCGAACCCCGTGCTGTACCTGTCCTGGGAGTGTTTGATGGGGACAGTGTAGAGGGTGCTTTACTCTGTACCTCAACCCGTGCTGTACCTGTCCTGGGAGTGTTTGATGGGGACAGTGTAGAGGGAGCTTTACTCAGTATCTAACCCCGTGCTGTACCTGTCCTGGGAGTGTTTGATGGGGACAGTATAGAGGGAGCTTTACTCTGTATCTAACCCGGTGCTGTACCTGTCCTGTAAGTGTTTGATGGGGACGGTGTAGAGGGAGCTTTACTCTGTATCTAACCCCGTGCTGTACCTGTCCTGGGGACAGTGTAGAGAGAGCCTAACTCTGTATCTCACCCCGTGCTGTACCTGTCCTGGGAGTGTTTGATTGGGACAGTGTAGAGGGAGCTTTACTCTGTATCTAGCCCCGTGCTGTACCTGTCCTGTGAGTGTTTGATGGGGACAGTGTAGAGGGAGCTTTGCATTGTATCTAACACCGTGCTTTACCTGTCCTGGGAGTGTTTGATGGAGACAGTGTAGAGGGAGTTTTACTCTATATCTTACCCCTTGCTGTACCTGTCCTGTGAGTGTTTGATGGGGACAGTGTAGAGGGAGCTTTACTCTGTATCTCACCCTGTGCTGTATCTGTCCTGGGAGTGTTTGATTGGGACAGTGTAAAGGGAGTTTAATCTGTATCTAACCCCGTGCTGTACCTGTACAGTGAGTGTTTGATGGGGACAGTGTAGAGGGAGTATTTCTCCGTTTTTAACCCCGGGCTGTACCTGTCCTGTGAGTGCTTGATGGGGACAGTGCAGAGTGAGCTTTACTCTGCATCTAACCCCGTGCTGTACCTGCCTTGGGAGTGTTTGATTGGGAAAGTGTAGAGGGAGCTTTACTCTGTATCTAACCCTGTGTGTACCTGTCCTGGGAGTGTTTGATGGGGACAGTGTAGAGGGAGCGTTACTCTGTATCTAACCCCGTGCTGTACCTGTCCTGGGAGTGTTTGATGGAGACAGTGTAGAGGGAGCTTTACTCTGTATCGAACCCCGTGCTGTACCTGTCCTGGGAGTGTTTGATGGGGACAGTGTAGAGGGTGCTTTACTCTGTACCTCAACCCGTGCTGTACCTGTCCTGGGAGTGTTTGATGGGGACAGTGCAGAGGGAGATTTACTCTGTATCTCACCCCGTGCTGTACGTGTCCTGGGAGTGTTTGATGGGGACAGTGTCGAGGGAGATTTATTCTGTTTCTAACCCCGTGCTGGACGTGTCCTGGGAGTGTTTGATGGGGACAGTGTCGAGGGAGATTTACTCTGTATATAACCCCGTGCTGTATCTGTCCTGGGAGTGTTTGATGGGGACAGTGTAGAGGGAGCTTTACTCTGTAACTCACCCCATGCTGTATCTGTCCAGGGAGTGTTTGAAGGGGACGGTGTAGAGGGAGCTTTACACTGTATCTAACCCCGTGATGTACCTGTCCTGGGAGTGTTTGATGGGGACAGTGTAGCGGGAGCTTTACTCTGTATCTATCTCCGTGCTATACCTGTCCTGGGAGGGTTTGATAGGGACGGTGTAGAGGGAGATTTACTCTGTATCTAACCCCGTGCTGTACCTGTTGTGGGAGTGTTTGATGGGGACAGTGTAGAGGGAGATTTATTCTGTATCTTACCCCGTGCTGTACCTGTCCTGGGAGTGTTTGATGGGGACAGTGTAGAGGGAGCTTTACTCTGTATCTAACCCCGTGCTGTACCTGTCCTGGGAGAGTTTTGTAGTGACAGTGTAGAGGGATCTTTACTCTGTATCTAGCCCCATGCTGTACCTGTCCTGGGAGTGTTTGATGGGGACAGTGTAGAGGGAGATTTATTCTGTATCTAACCCCGTGTTGTACCTGTCCTGGGAGTGTTTGATGGGGACAGTGTAGAGGGCGATTTACTCTGTATCTAACCCCGTGCTGTACCTGTCCTGTTAGTGTTTGATGGGGACAGTGTAAAGGGAGTTTAATCTGTATCTAACCCCGTGCTGTACCTGTCCTGGGAGTGTTTGATGGGGACGGTGTAGAGGGAGCTTTACTCTGTATCTAGCCCCGTGCTGTACCTGTCCTGGGAGTGTTTGATGGTGACAGTGTAGAGGGTGATTTACTCTGTATCTAACCCCGTGCTGTACCTGTCCTTGGAGTGTTTGATGGAGACTGTGTAGAGGGAGCTTTATTCTGTATCTAAAACTGTGCTGTACATGTCCTGTTAGTGTTTGATGGGGACAGTGTAAAGGGAGCTTTAATCTGTATATAACCCCGTGCTGTACCTGTCCTGTAAGTGTTTGATGGAGACGGTGTAGAGGGAGCTTTACTCTGTATCTCACCCCGTGCTGTACCTGTCCTGGGGACAGTGTAGAGAGAGCCTAACTCTGTATCTAACACCGTGCTTTACCTGTCCTGGGAGTGTTTGATGGAGACAGTGTATAGGGAGTATTTCTCCTTTGTTAACCCCGGGCTGTACCTGTCCAGGGAGTGTTTGATGGGGACAGTGTAGAGGGAGATTTACTCTGTATCTCACCCCGTGCTGTACCTGTCCTGGGAGTGTTTGATTGGGACAGTGTAGAGGGAGCTTTACTCTGTATCTAACCCCGTGCTGTACCTGTCCTGGCAGTGTTTGATGGGGACAGTGTAGAGGGAGATTTACTCTGTATCTAACCCCGTGCTGTACCTGTCCTGCGAGTGTTTGATGGGGACAGTGGAGAGGGAGATTTGCTCTGTATCTCACCCCGTGCTGTACCTGTCCTGGGAGTGTTTTGTAGTGACAGTGTAGAGGGAGCTTTACTCTGTATCTAACCCCGTGCTGTACCTGTCCTGGGAGTGTTTGATGGGGACGGTGTAGAGGGAGCTTTACTCTGTATATAGCCCCGTGCTGTACGTGTCCTGGGAGTGTTTGATGGGGACAGTGTAGTGGGAGCTTTACTCTGTATCTAACCCCGTGCTGTACCTGTCCTGTTAGTGTTTGATGGGGACAGTGTAGAGGGAGCTTTGCACTGTATCTAACACCGTGCTTATCCTGTCCTGGGAGTGTTTGATGGAGACAGTGTAGAGGGAGCTTTACTCTATATCTTACCCTGTGCTGTACCTGTCCTGTGAGTGTTTGATGGGGACGGTGTAGAGGGAGATTTACTCTGTATCTAACACCATGATGTACCTGTCCTGGGAGTGTTTGATGGGGACAGTGCAGAGTGAGCTTTACTCTGCATCTAACCCCGTGCTGTACCTCCCTTGGGAGTGTTTGATTGGGAAAGTGTAGAGGGAGCTTTACTCTGTATCTAACCCTGTGTGTACCTGTCCTGGGAGTGTTTGATGGGGACAGTGTAGAGGGAGATATAATCTGTATCTAACCCCGTGCTGTACCTGTCCTGGGAGTGTTTGATGGAGTCAGTGTAGAGGGAGCTTTACTCTGTATCGAACCCCGTGCTGTACCTGTCCTGTGAGTGTTTGATGGGGACAGTGTAGAGGGAGCTTTACACTGTATCTAACCCCGTGCTGTTCCTGTCCTGTGAGTGTTTGATGGGGACAGTGCAGAGGGTGATTTACTCTGTATCTCACCCCGTGCTGTACCTGTCCTGCGAGTGTTTGATGGTGACAGTGTAGAGGGAGATTTACTCTGTATCTCACCCCGTGCTGTACGTGTCCTGGGAGTGTTTGATGGGGACAGTGTAGAGGGAGCTTTACTCTGTATCTAACCCCGTGCTGTACCTGTCCCGGGAGTGTTTGATGGGGACAGTGTCGAGGGAGATTTACTCTGTATCTAACCCCGTGCTGTACCTGTCCTGGGAGTGTTTGATGGGGACAGTGTAGAGGGAGATTTACTCTGTATCTAACCCCGTGCTGTACTTGCCCTGGGTGTGTTTGATGGGGACAGTGTAGAGGGAGATTTACTCTGTATCTAACCCCGTGCTGTACTTGCCCTGGGTGTGTTTGATGGGGACAGTGTAGAGGGAGATTTACTCTGTATCTAACCCCGTGCTGTACTTGCCCTGGTTGTGTTTGATGGGGACAGTGTAGAGGGAGATTTACTCTGTATCTAACCCCGTGCTGTACTTGCCCTGGGTGTGTGTGATGGGGACAGTGTAGAGGGAGATTTACTCTGTATCTAACCCCGTGCTGTACCTGTCCTGTGAGTGTTTGATGGGGACAATGTAGAGGGAGCTTTACTCTGTATCTAACCCCGTGCTGTACCTGTCCTGTGAGTGTTTGATGGGGACGGTGTAGATGGAGATTTACTCTGTATCTCACCCCGTGCTGTACCTGTCCTGGGACTGTTTGATGGGGACAGTGTAGAGGGAGCTTTACTCTGTATCTAACCCCGTGCTGTACGTGTCCCGGGAGTGTTTGATGGGGACAGTGTCGAGGGAGATTTTCTCTGTGTCTAACCCCGTGCTGTATCTGTCCCGCCAGAGGTGTCTGGAGCTGGAGGATTTGATGGAACACGATCGTAAAACTCAGAAAGCTCAACTGGAACTGGCTGCATCTGAGAATCGGAGGATGGAAGTGAAAGCGCGAAATTATGCCGATATGAGTGAGTAACCAGGGTGATATTGCACTTAACCCTGGGAGATAGGGAGAGTGAATTGTTTTGCGAAGGTGTCTAAAATAGGCAGACCTGAGCTCCGTAATCCAGGCTGACTCCCCCCCCGGTGCCAGTACTGAGGGAGTGCTGCACTGTCAGAGGGTCAGTACTGAGGGAGTGCTGCACTGTCGGAGGGAGATGTATATACTCTAGGATCTGATCTCCATAATCCAGGCCGACACTCCCCCCGGTGTCAGTACTGAGGGAGTGCTGCACTGTCGGAGGGAGATGTATATACTCTAGGATCTGATCTCCATATTCCAGGCCGACACTCCCCCCGGTGCCAGTACTGAGGGAGTGCTGCACTGTCGGAGGGAGATGTATATACTCTAGGATTTCAGCTCCATAATCCAGGCCAAAACTCCCCCTTTTGCCAGTACTGAGGGAGTGCTGCACTGTCGGAGGGAGATGTATATACTGTAGGATTTGAGTTCCATAATCCAGGCTGACTCTCCCCCCGGTGCCAGTACAGAGGGAGTGCTGAACTGTCGGAGGGAGATGTATATGCTCTAGGATTTGAGCTCCATAATTCGTTGGCCGGGACGAGCATTTATTGCCCATCCCTAATTGCCCCTTGAGAAGGTGGGGGTGAGCTGCCTTCTTCAACGCTGCAGTCCCTGTGGTGTAGGTACACCCATGGCGCTGTTAGGGAGGGAGTTCCAGGATTTTGTCCCGTGTGGTGTAGGTACACCCACAGCGCTGTTAGGGAGGGAGTTCCAGGATTTTGTCCATGTGGTGTAGGTACACCCACGGCGCTGTTAGGGAGGGAGTTCCAGGATTTTGTCCGTGTGGTGTAGGTACACCCACGGCGCTGTTAGGGAGGGAGTTCCAGGATTTTGTCCGTGTGGTGTAGGTACACACACGGCGCTGTTAGGGAGGGAGTTCCAGGAATTTGTCCCTGTGGTGTAGGTACACCCACGGCGCTGTTAGGGTGGGAGTTCCAGGATTTTGTCCTGTGTGGTGTAGGTACACCCACGGCGCTGTTAGGGAGGGAGTTCCAGGATTTTGTCCCTGTGGTGTTGATACATCCACGGCGCTGTTAGGGAGGGTGTTCCAGGATTTTGTCCCTGTGGTGTAGATACACCTACGGTGCTGTTCGGGAGGGAGTTCCAGGATTTTGTCCGTGTGGTGTAGGTACACCCACAGCGCTGATAGGGAGGGAGTTCCAGGATTTTGTCGGTGTGGTGTAGGTACACCCACGGCGCTGTTAGGGAGGGAGTCCCAGGATTTTGTCCCCTGTGGTGTGGGTACACCCACGGCGCTGTTAGGGAGGGAGTTCCAGGATTTTGTCCCTGTGGTGTTGATACATCCACGGCGCTGTTAGGGAGGGTGTTCCAGGATTTTGTCCCTGTGGTGTAGGTACACCCACGGCGCTGTTAGGGAGGGTGTTCCAGGATTTTGTCCCTGTGGTGTAGGTACACCCACGGTGCTGTTAGGGAGGGAGTTCCAGGATTTTGTCCGTGTGGTGTAGGTACACCCACGGTGCTGTTAGGGAGGGAGTTCCAGGATTTTGTCCCTGTGGTGTAGGTACACCCACGGCGCTGTTAGGGAGGGAGTTCCAGGATTTTGTCCGTGTGGTGTAGGTACACCCACGGCGCTGTTAGGGAGGGAGTTCCAGTATTTTGTCCCTGTGGTGTGGGTGAACCCACGGTGCTGTTAGGGAGGGAGTTCCAGGATTTTGTCCCTGTGGTTTAGGTACACCCATGATGCTGTTAGGGAGGGAGTTCCAGGATTTTGTCCGTGTGGTGTAGGTACACCCGCGGTGCTGTTAGGGAGGGAGTTCCAGGATTTTGTCCCTGTGGTGTAGGTACACCCATGCTGCTGTTAGGGAGGGAGTTCCAGTATTTTGTCCCTGTGGTGTGGGTAAACCCACGGTGCTGTTAGGGAGGGAGTTCCAGGATTTTGTCCCTGTGGTGTAGGTACACCCATGATGCTGTTAGGGAGGGAGTTCCAGGATTTTGTCCGTGTGGTGTAGGTACACCCACGGCGCTGTTAGGGAGGGAGTTCCAGGATTTTGTCCGTGTTGTGTAGGTACACCCACAGTGCTGTTAGTGAGGGAGTTCCAGGATTTTGTCCCGTGTGGTGTAGGTACACCCACGGCGCTGTTAGGGAGGGAGTTCCAGGATTTTGTCCGTGTGGTGTATGTACACCCACGGCGCTGTTAGGGAGGGAGTTCCAGGATTTTGTCTGTGTGGTGTAGGTACACCCACGGTGCTGTTAGGGAGGGAGTTCCAGGATTCTGTCCCTGTGGTGTAGGTACACCCACGGCGCTGTTAGGGAGGGAGTTCCAGGATTTTGTCCCTGTGGTGTAGGTACACCCACGGCGCTGTTAGGGTGGGAGTTCCAGGATTTTGACCCAGCGACAGTGAAGGAACAGCCGATATATTTCCTAGTCGGGATGGTGAGGGGCTTGGAGGGGAACTTCCAGGTGGGGATGTCCCCATGTGTCTGCTGCCCTTGTCCTTCTAGATGGTAGTGGTCGTGGGTTTGGAAGGTGCTGTCGAAGGAGCCTTGGCGAGTTGCTGCAGTGCATCTTGTAGATGGTACACACGCTGCTGCTACTGTGCGTCGGTGGTGGAGGGAGTGAATGTTTGAGGTGATGGTTAGCGTCTGGATCAAGCGGAGATGCTATGTCCTGGATGATGTTGAGTATCTCAGGCCCCTGATTTCTATCCTTTGTCTCTCTCTCTCTCTCCCCCTAACAGTGTTCCGATTGGAAGAAGAGAAGTCATCCCTGGACAGGGAACACAACAAACTCCTCCAGAATTACACTGTGGTGAGTGTGGGCCTGGATCAGATTGTTCAAATCCACTCAGGCAACCCTCCGTCTGTGTCCATTGGGATTGTGTACAGTGGGAGTGAACGGGAAGGGGTTTGGGTCCATTGGGATTGTGTACAGTGGGAGTGAACGGGAAGGGGTTTGGGATTGGGGTTGTGTACAGTGGGAGTGAACGGGAAGGGGTTTGGGATTGGGATTGTGTACAGTGGGAGTGAACGGGAAGGGGTTTGGGTCCATTGGGATTGTGTACAGTGGGCGTGAACAGGAAGGGGTTTGGGTCCATTGGGATTGTGTACAGTGGGAGTGAACGGGAAGGGGTTTGGGATTGGGATTGTGTACAGTGGGAGTGAACGGGAAGGGGTTTGGGTCCATTGGGATTGTGTACAGTGGGAGTGAACGGGAAGGGGTTTGGGTCCATTGGGATTGTGTACAGTGGGAGTGAACGGGAAGGGGTTTGGGATTGGGATTGTGTACAGTGGGAGTGAACGGGAAGGGGTTTGGGATTGGGATTGTGTACAGTGGGAGTGAATGGGAAGGGGTTTAGGTACATTGGGATTGTGTACAGTGGGAGTGAACGGGAGGGGTTTGTGTCCATTGGGATTGTGTACAGTGGGAGTGAACGGGAAGGGGTTTGTGTCCATTGGGATTGTGTACAGTGGGAGTGAACGGGAAGGGGTTTAGGTACATTGGGATTGTGTACAGTGGGAGTGAACGGGAAGGGGTTTGTGTCCATTGGGATTGTGTACAGTAGGAGTGAACGGGAAGGGGTTTGGGTCCATTGGGATTGTGTACAGTAGGAGTGAACGGGAAGGGGTTTGTCCCCATTGGGATTGTGTACAGTGGGAGTGAACGGGAAGGGGTTTGTGCCCATTGGGATTGTGTACAGTGGGAGTGAACGGGAAGGGGTTTGGGATTGGGATTGTGTACAGTGGGAGTGAACGGGAAGGGGTTTGGGTCCATTGGGATTGTGTACAGTGGGAGTGAACGGGAAGGGGTTTGGGTCCATTGGGATTGTGTACAGTGGGAGTGAACGGGAAGGGGTTTGTGCCCATTGGGATTGTGTACAGTGGGAGTGAACGGGAAGGGGTTTGGGTCCATTGGGATTGTGTACAGTGGGAGTGAACGGGAAGGGGTTTGGGATTGGGATTGTGTACAGTGGGAGTGAACGGGAAGGGGTTTGGGTCCTTTGGGATTGTGTACATTGGGAGTGAATGGGAAGGGGTTTGGGTCCATTGGGATTGTGTACAGTGGGCGTGAACGGGAAGGGGTTTGGGTCCATTGGGATTGTGTACAGTGGGAGTGAACGGGAAGGGGTTTGGGTCCATTGGGATTGTGTACAGTGGGCGTGAACGGGAAGGGGTTTGGGTCCATTGGGATTGTGTACAGTGGGAGTGAACGGGAAGGGGTTTGTGCCCATTGGGATTGTGTACAGTGGGAGTAAATGGGAAGGGGTTTGGGTCCATTGGGATTGTGTACAGTGGGAGTGAATGGGAAGGGGTTTGGGTCCATTGGGATTGTGTACAGTGGGAGTGAACGGGAAGGGGTTTGGGATTGGGGTTGTGTACAGTGGGAGTGAACAGGAAGGGGTATGGGTCCATTGGGATTGTGTACAGTGGGAGTGAACGGGAAGGGGTTTGGGATTGGGATTGTGTACAGTGGGAGTGAACGGGAAGGGGTTTGGGTCCATTGGGATTGTGTACAGTGGGAGTGAACGGGAAGGGGTTTGGGTCCATTGGGATTGTGTACAGTGGGAGTGAACGGGAAGGGGTTTGTGCCCATTGGGATTGTGTACAGTGGGAGTGAACGGGAAGGGGTTTGGGTCCATTGGGATTGTGTACAGTGGGAGTGAACGGGAAGGGGTTTGGGATTGGGATTGTGTACAGTGGGAGTGAACGGGAAGGGGTTTGGGTCCTTTGGGATTGTGTACATTGGGAGTGAATGGGAAGGGGTTTGGGTCCATTGGGATTGTGTACAGTGGGCGTGAACGGGAAGTGGTTTGGGTCCATTGGGATTGTGTACAGTGGGAGTGAACGGGAAGGGGTTTGGGATTGGGATTGTGTACAGTGGGAGTGAACGGGAAGGGGTTTGGGTCCATTGGGATTGTGTACAGTGGGAGTGAACGGGAAGGGGTTTGGGTCCATTGGGATTGTGTACAGTGGGAGTGAACGGGAAGGGGTTTGTGCCCATTGGGATTGTGTACAGTGGGAGTGAACGGGAAGGGGTTTGGGTCCATTGGGATTGTGTACAGTGGGAGTGAACGGGAAGGGGTTTGGGTCCATTGGGATTGTGTACAGTGGGAGTGAACGGGAAGGGGTTTGGGTCCATTGGGATTGTGTACAGTGGGCGTGAACGGGAAGGGGTTTGGGTCCATTGGGATTGTGTACAGTGGGAGTGAACGGGAAGGGGTTTGTGCCCATTGGGATTGTGTACAGTGGGAGTAAATGGGAAGGGGTTTGGGTCCATTGGGATTGTGTACAGTGGGAGTGAATGGGAAGGGGTTTGGGTCCATTGGGATTGTGTACAGTGGGAGTGAACGGGAAGGGGTTTGGGATTGGGGTTGTGTACAGTGGGAGTGAACGGGAAGGGGTTTGGGTCCATTGGGATTGTGTACAGTGGGAGTGAACGGGAAGGGGTTTGGGTCCATTGGGATTGTGTACAGTGGGAGTGAACAGGAAGGGGTTTGGGATTGGGATTGTGTACAGTGGGAGTGAACGGGAAGGGGTTTGGGTCCATTGGGATTGTGTACAGTGGGAGTGAACGGGAAGGGGTTTGGGATTGGGATTGTGTACAGTGGGAGTGAACGGGAAGGGGTTTGGGTCCATTGGGGTTGTGTACAGTGGGAGTGAACGGGAAGGGGTTTGGGATTGGGATTGTGTACAGTGGGAGTGAACGGGAAGGGGATTGGGATTGGGATTGTGTCCAGTGGGAGTGAACGGGAAGGGGTTTGGGTCCATTGGGATTGTGTACAGTGGGAGTGAACGGGAAGGGGTTTGGGTCCATTGGGATGGAGCGGGAAGGGGCTGCTCCAGTTTTGGTCGAGCATCGTGTGGGATCTCTGGGACCCTGTCCCAGCCCATGATTGGTGGAGGCTCTCTAAGTTTTCTTGGGAAGATCTTGTATCCAGGTCATCTCCATCCTTCCTGACTTTTGCAGGTCCTGCGAAGTCTAAAGGAACTGCAAGCCCAGCACAGGACTGAGCAGACCGAAGACAGACGATATTCCCTATCATCGACTAAAAGGTACATCCCAAAATCCGGCTTGAGGAAAGAGGATGAGACGGCCTAGAGATGGCAAATTTACACAGGAACAGGAGGAGGTCCATTCAGCCCCTTCTCGAGCCTGTTACACAGGAACAGGAGGAGGTCCATTCAGCCCCTTCTCGAGCCTGTTACACAGGAACAGGAGGAGGCCCATTCAGCCCCTCGAGCCTGTTACACAGGAACAGGAGGAGGCCCATTCAGCCCCTTCTCGAGCCTGTTACACAGGAACAGGAGGAGGCCCATTCAGCCCCTTCTCGAGTCTGTTACACAGGAACAGGAGGAGGACCATTCAGCCCCTTCTCGAGCCTGTTACACAGGAACAGGAGGATCCCATTCAGCCCCTTCTCGAGCCTGTTACACAGGAACAGGAGGATCCCATTCAGCCCCTTCTCGAGCCTGTTACACAGGAACAGGAGGATCCCATTCAGCCCCTTCTCGAGCCTGTTACACAGGAACAGGAGGAGCCCATTCAGCCCCTCGAGCCTGTTACACAGGAACAGGAGGAGGCCCATTCAGCCCCTTCTCGAGCCTGTTACACAGGAACAGGAGGAGGCCCATTCAGCCCCTTCTCGAGCCTGTTACACAGGAACAGGAGGAGGCCCATTCAGCCCCTTCTCAATCTTGTTGGACAGGAACAGGAGGAGGCCCATTCAGCCCCTTCTCGAGCCTGTTACACAGGAACAGGAGGAGGCAATGCAGCCACTTCTCGAGCCTGTTACCCAGGAACAGGAGGAGGGCCATTCAGCCCCTTCTCGAGCCTGTTACACAGGAACAGGAGGATCCCATTCAGCCCCTTCTCGAGCCTGTTACACAGGAACAGGAGGAGGAGGCCATTCAGCCCCTTCTCGAGCCTGTTACACAGGAACAGGAGGAGGCCCATTCAGCCCCTTCTCGAGCCTGTTACACAGGAACAGGAGGGCCATTCAGCCCCTTCTCGAGCCTGTTACACAGGAACAGGAGGAGGAGGCCATTCAGCCCCTTCTCGAGCCTGTTACACAGGAACAGGAGGAGGAGGCCATTCAGCCCCTTCTCGAGCCTGTTACACAGGAACAGGAGGAGGAGGCCATTCAGCCCCTCGAGCCTGTTACACAGGAACAGGAGGAGGCCCCATCCAACTGGTGGGAATGTCTGACACTGGGATAGAGTCCCTACAGAGTGAACCGGGAGACGCAGGGACTGCGGCTGCAACGTTGGGGGTGTGTGTCGGTGGGAGTAGGCCCGACAGGATCCGACTCTCCCAGCGTGAACCAGAATGGGGGGGGGAGTGGTCTCTCTCTGCCGGCTGTCGTTAACCTCTCACGGGCCGTCTCTTGACACCCCTTCCCCTTCGCAGGTTCGGACAGCAGCGCACCTCCACAGGAGGTTCTTCCGAAGCACCCTCCAGCCTCGGCAGGGAGGAGGAGAAGGAGGAAGAGGATGAGGAGGGACACGTCGATTCAGATCGGGAGGTAAGTGACTGCATTTGACACCGGGTGGGAGGCTATGGAGGGCATCAGATAGGGGGATAGTGTCGGCCTGGATTATGGAGCTCAAATCCTAGAGTATATACATCTCCCTCCGACAGTGCAGCACTCCCTCAGTACTGGCACCGGGGGATAGTGTCGGCCTGGATTATGGTGCTCAAATCCTAGAGTATATACATCTACCTCCGACAGTGCAGCACTCCCTCAGTACTGGCACCGGGGGGAGTGTCGGCCTGGATTATGGAGCTCAAATCCTAGAGTATATACATCTCCCTCCGACAGTGCAGCACTCCCTCAGTACTGGCACCGGGGGGGAGTGTCAGCCTGGATTATGGAGCTCAAATCCTAGAGTATATACATCTCCCTCCGACAGTGCAGCACTCCCTCAGTACTGGCACCCGGGGGGGGAGTGTCGGCCTGGATTATGGTGCTCAAATCCTAGACTATATACATCTCCCTCTGACAGTGCAGCACTCCCTCAGTACTGACCCTCCGACAGTGCAGCACTCCCTCAGTACTGGCACCGGGGGGAGAGGCAGCCTGGATTATGGAGCTCAAATCCTAGAGTATATACATCTCCCTCCGACAGTGCAGCACTCCCTCAGTACTGGCACCGGGGGGAGAGGCAGCCTGGATTATGGAGCTCAAATCCTAGAGTATATACATCTCCCTCCGACAGTGCAGCACTCCCTCAGTACTGGCACCGGGGGGAGTGTCGGCCTGGATTATGGAGCTCAAATCCTGGAGTATATACATCTCCCTCTGACAGTGCAGCACTCTCTCAGTACTGACCCTCTGACAGTGCAGCACTCCCTCAGTACTCGCACCGGGGGGAGTGTGGGCCTGGATTATGGAGCTCAAATCCTAGATTATATACATCTCCCTCCGACAGTGCAGCACTCCCTCAGTACTGGCACCGGGGGGAGTGAAGGTGGGGGGTGTGATCTTGTAGCTTTGTGTTCCCTCTCATATTTCTCATCTCTCTCTCCCTCTCTCGATTCAGCCTGAGAGCCGCAGCAGACATCAAGCATCAGCCCAAGTCCCCCCATCAACTCGGAGCAGCCTCTATCCCTGGTCAATCCCGCCGCTCCCAGCCCGGGAGAGGGGCTACCGGACACACTGGCAGTCAGCGAGCGGGAGGGGAGCGGAGGTCAGTGCGCAGGGCTCGGGTGGAGGGGGAGGGGAGTCGCTTGGGGAGCTCCTCGTGATGGGAAGCCTTGCCCCCTAGCAACCTCTCCAGGCCGCTGCCTCTTGAGGGGAGCAGCGAGGGACATCGGGCTGTTCTACTGGGGGGGGCATTGTGCTCCCGTGTGCCGCGGGAGTAGGGTGGGGGGCGGACAGGGAGTGCAGGTTCCCGTTTATTTGCGGCCCAGTGGGATCCTTGCGTAGCACTCCCAATTCCTGACATCCCCACGTACTCCAGGCCTGCGGCCTGGAGTCGAATCTCGCCACACCGCTCGCGCACCCCATCCTCTTCCCCTCCCCTCGCCAGCGCCCGATCCCTTCCCCCCGTGGGCCCCCCCACCCCGTGCGGCTGCCCCCAACCCCTCCCCTCGCGGGGTACCAAACACCGCCCCCCACTTTCTCACCCTGTCTTGTCAGAAACAGGTTGCGACCAGGAGCACGTCCTCCAACCAACGTCCGAGCGTCAGGAATCCCGGCAGCTGGATGACGTCCCAGTAACCAGGTGAGTGCATCGGAGACAGAGACACGCAGACCAGGGCACACTCACTCCCACAGCACACAATCCCAATCCTAAACCCCTTCCCGTTCACTCCCACTGTACACAATCCCAATTCCTAATCCCCTTCCCGTTCACTCCCACTGTACACAATCCCAATCCCAAACCCCTTCCCGTTCACTCCCACTGTACACAATCCCAATCCCAAACCCCTTCCCGTTCACTCCCACTGTACACAATCCCAATCCCAAACCCCTTCCCGTTCACTCCCACTGTACACAATCCCAATCCAAACACCTTCCCGTTCACTCCCACTGTACACAATCCCAATCCCAAACCCCTTCCCGTTCACTCCCACTGTACACAATCCCAATCCCAAACCCCTTCCCGTTCACTCCCACTGTACACAATCCTAATCCTAAACCCTTCCCGTTCACTCCCACTGTACACAATCCCAATGGACCCAAACCCCTTCCCGTTCACTCCCACTGTA